>JAQIWQ010001637.1:0-10202 GCA_034695825.1 Folsomia inoculata
AACCTCTTAAGTATTGCTGAATTATTGCTGTACGAATGTAATGTAAATTTAAACATTTGCCAACTTCATTGGTTAAGACAATAACTCATTTTTGAACCATTTATTCAGACGTGCAGACTGTTGTGGCTTTTAAATTGGAGGCAACTATCAATTAACAATGTGTGGTCAGAGCAGTTTTGTTCTAATTTTTATATTGACAAGTTTTATGAACATTTGTGGCAGCTTGATGTAGTGTGTGTGGTTCAATAAATTGTCCACTGGCTCGTTTAGATTTCTTCGTTTTTGTAATAAATCCATTACGGTTAGGGTGACAAGATTTCTAAATAAAACATTGCGATAATAAATAATCAGCATTTTAATAAAAGGGACAAAGTGGAGTAAAATTTAAATAAATAATTATAATTCATTGTAATAAAAATGCAAATTCTAATTCTTCTGGTGGTACCGACAATGTTTAATTTATTTAAATAATTGTAGCGTTTTGAATAGTTTTGATAAAGAAGTAATTACACGTGATAACGATCTGCCAAAAAACGAACGATTGTTGGCAGCACACGGCCTGATTTTTAAGCAGAAATGAAATGAAAACACGAAATTCCTCTACATCGCAGACCTGATCAAATTCAACATTTAAATTAAATTCTAATAAACTCAATAAACCATATATTCCTCCTTGACAAAATGTATTTGCATAAATGCGGAATCTGTGAGGCGAGGTCATATTAGTTGGCAAAGAAGAAGTTGTGGTTACTGCCGAACCAGTAAATAAAACACTTGTCACATCCCCTGCTCTGAGGAATAATGATGGCTAGTTTTCTAGAGAGAGGAAAGTGGTTTGACCCGGTTGAGGTCCACCTATGAAAACCTTTGTCGAAAAGGAAGAAGTTGTGAATGCTACTGACTGCTGTATCAAAAAGGACGGCTCAAATCAAGTCACTTACGGTTGTCAATGTGAATGGCTTTGCAAGTACCACACACAACACTACACAACGCCATGGTCAAGGTTTATGACTGTGAGTCGAATACTGCTGCACCTTCAATTCACTAAATGCAACAACTTTCATTCATACACAGTTTCATATAGCTTTACTCTTTAATGAATTGTTTTATTGATTGATTTGAGCTACTAATTTCGAGAAAGCACACATGTATCAGGTTACTTTTATCAGCTAAGGATCAATGAATGAAATTCTTTACAACAATTCATCAGATTCTGAATTAGTTTTCAAAAATTTACAAGCATCTCATGCCACCATAAAATCACTGCACTGATTTGTCTTGGAAGTTCGGTAACATAAGGTGGTCGTCCGTCGTCCATGCCTCTGGTATGGTAATCATAGCGTTATTGTGTAAAATATACATCCATCCCATGTATCCAATATGCAACTGGGACTTTGAAACAAGTGTTACATTTTAACATTCAAGACACATATTGGTTCCTGCCAATATTCATGGAAAAATTGTAATCTATTTTATTTCCGTCGCCATCTGACAAAAAATCAACGGATTACGTGCTCATCCTGATATTTCTATTGTCTGTAATTCCTCATTCTGCATACTAACATCCCTCCCCATAGGAGCGTTATTAACTATGTAGTGCCCCCAATTTATTAAGCCGTCGCAAACACTATTTTAGCTAATTTATACATGTGTTTGGATGATATTGCTTGATACAGGTTATCTATTGTTGATGGATCCTCTTCATTACGTAGTTGAGATAAATATGGTAAAACCAACTCTTACTCTCTGTAGAACAACCTGCAGCATCTAAGTCAACTTTGATTATCCTTCACTTTGGAATCTATCTGGTTTTCTGCACGCACTAACAACCACCACGAAAGGAACCAACACTCACTACAGTGTAGTGACTACACCGTAGTACCACCCAATGCAATAGAAGGAAGTAAATCCCACGATGCAGAATGTCGCATTAGAATACCAACAAGTGAAGTGATGCATAGGATGTGCAAGATTTGAGACTGGGCATACGAAGAGATGAGACGAAAAGGAGTCTCAAAGCATAGGAAAACCTCAGAAAGAGCAAGCGTTTGTCGGAGGACGCATCGATTCAACCCTTCTTGCCCTAACAGGAAATCAGTAAAGAACCGGACCAACTTTACCACCTCAAGTCACATTACGAATTCTGCTCTTGTGTGAGACACACGTTCAGTGATTACAAGTCTTATTTCTTACAACTACATAGTGTTGGGGTTACGTTTTTTATTTGAGTTTCGGATTTTGGTTAGTTGGGTAGTTTGGTAGTTGCTTTCCATGCACTTTCTTTCCACCTTCTTACTCCTATAAAGATAAACTGAGTGTTCTGCATTGACTTGAAAATTTCTAGGTGCTAAAAAGTTGTGGAAATTAAATCAACATAAATCAAATAAATACATAAATATTATTGAGTTTCATCTTCAACTGAAAAACCTAAACTAAACTTGACTTGCCTGAATTTTCCATAATTCAAAGGAGGCAACCAGTTCAAGTTTTATTTGGTTGGAATTCAACAAAACTTAGCAGGTCAGTTGACATTTTTGGAAATTGCTTCAGACCCCACCAAAACTTGTACCTTTGACTTGTCGCTTCTTTAAGAAAACTTTCCATGTCTTATGCTTTGTATTACCGAAAGCTGAAGCCCCTACCCTGCTCGATCTTGATTTTTTTTTTACTTTTTCGTTAACTCGTATAACTAAAACGATGGAGCGAATGAGTATGCTACGGTGACCAAGCGTAATTTTCTTCACACTCTTTCCAAAACTCGCGATTTTCGTTTTACATTTGGTCTCGCACCGACAACTTTCACTCTCAAACATGGTCCCCGGCTTAACTTGACTCACGACCGCCTTGTATGTACCTACACCAATTTCAGCAAGTGTAGGACTACTGGCACTTGTAAGTGGAATTTCCAGCGACCGACCATCGCAGTTAGTGAATGGCGGAAGTGGCAATATTCTCTCATTTGTCACTCCCTGTGACAGTTTCAATCAACTTTCTCTCCGGCCTTTTCTCGGGAAAAGTCAAACGTGTCCTTTATGAAACCCATATCTCACACCCCCAACTCATTCTCTCTCATAGTTTCATTTCATACATCCAATACCATCCATCCAATACTTTGGTGAAAGAAGCACCATTGAACATTTATGTGCTGTACTACTTGCTGATCCTTTCTTCACTTGGTGTATTTTACCAGTGGTGGTAGTGTCTAGTGCTAAGTAATATCATTAGCTGAATTGAGCTGAGCTGCTGCCTTCTATATAAATAACTTCCAGCAGTGACAGTCTCACACCCAGAAGACACAATCCTTAACAAGTTTCTACAGATTCGTTTCCAACTTTTGACTTTCTTTTTCTATTCAACAAATGAGAAGAGAGGTACTCATTGTCAGTAGGTTCAAGGGACACCTCACTCACCACCAGTACAACTACCTATAGATTCGGTGGGCTGTGGTATTCACTTAAAAATGACAAGAGAAGGAGCTCACGATCTCTTTGATATTCAGTGAAGGGGAAAAATTTGTTCATAAATAGGACATTGTCAATTTCATTGTACCTCAACATTGTGATCCTCTTTTTTCTCTGCCATAAAAGAAAAGGTAAAGTGGCTGGTTTTTTCATCCAGCCCTATTGTAGAGTAGTGAAAGCCAAGAGAGAGAGCGAGAGAAAGGAGGCATAACTTGTGCGTATGGCTCGGTTAACAAGAATGGCATAACGTTAAATAAAAGTTGACAAAACAGAAACGCAATGTAAGGAGTCAAACCCTTTTCTCTGTGGTCCGGGTCTCTTGTGCTTCATCAACCAAGAATGGTTTTGACTTGACTTTGGCTTCATGTTAGTTGCACATCTAAGTTGTAAAGCAGTAGCAGCCAAGCAGGCATTCCAGTCTATTCAATTTCATTCTTCATTTTTATGAACACATTACATTTCATTGATCGAAACCTAAAATTGAAGAGAAAAAGGAGCGGATATACAACATACTACAGTCAAAGAAGATGTTAAAAGTGATTCTTTTTCTTTATGCTCAAATCTAATCCAACGTAGAAAAAGAAAGCTGAGGTGGATCTGCATCTAATTCAGAAAAGATTTTTAGATTTAGGATCCCATCTCCATCCTTTGTTTTCTCAGGCTAGAAAATGGGGGATTTGTTATGTACCTTTGAGTAATGCATGTTCAGCGGATGACGAGTACGGTACACCGAAATAATGTTTTAGGACTGCGTCTAGATTTGACATGAATTTTTACAGATAGTACCCTCTTGCCTTTTAAATGGAGCATGTGTTTAACCAGCCCCAGTGTTTATGTGGTATGTCGAGAAAGAAAAATAGACTGAAAAAGTCTTCTTAGAAGAAGAAGAAAGCAGTTGGAAGAAACATGCAGACTAGTGAAATGGAAAGGGTGCTTCTTCTATCCTTCCCTCCTTCAAACCCAATTCGATCCATGCAAGATCCAAGCAGTGGCAGTGGTCTTTGACTTTCCAATTTTCTTCATGTAAAATTCCCTTTCAACAAACCGATTCTTATTCCATGGCCAGTCACTTTTACTTACTTACGGATACTTAATGCGACTACTTGCTGCTTCTGCTGCTGCTTCTAAGTGGGATGGTGTAATAAATAAGGAGAAAACTACCGGACTTTGTAGCAAGAGGGATGTCGATGTGTCGAAGTTTAAGTGGGCTCGACTGCTCCGCTGCTGCAAAGTTAAAGTGCTCCGCTTTTTATTATGGACTGAACTTGTATTCGTACTGTAGTATGTATGAGAGTTGGGTTGTGCCAACGACTGAATTCTAAATTAAATTCTGCTTTCCCTTTTCTATTCCAAGTTTTGGTTTGGTTTGGCCAGAGTAACGAACCGGGGGGAGGGATCGCATAGGTCAAGTATGGTTAGTTGGACTCGTGGAGAAAGTGCGTCGCGATCTACTCTTTAGTGCAACTTGGCTGGGTTGAGGATTGAGGTTTTCTGTAATTCACTGGAGTTGACTAGGATTTGGAGAATGTTGTCCTGTCCTGTCCAAGTGGGGTGAGAGGGTGATATATTCAAGTGTGGTGTATGGTATTAATGGGTTGGTTCCTATTTCCTTCCGACTCCATTCCTACACACTTGTGGTCTATGGCCTCACTTCGAAATTGCTATAAAATATTTTTAGCCGAGCCAAGTAAAAGTGACGGTAATGTTCTCACCCCCTTCCTTTTACTTTTTGCAATATGTATTAGAAAGTAATGATTTGGAGCGTTGGTTGGATGGTCCAAGTGGGAAAGTCATGAGAAATGACCCTCTCAACTTTATTAATTTAGGCGGAATTCTTTAGTACTCCATCCATAGTGAAATACTTAATTCAATGTGATGATTATGGTATAGCTTTTGTGGTGACGGGACCAACTTTCTAGTCTAGTCTAGTTTGGTTGTTGCTGCATAAAACATACCGCAAAGTAATACTTGGGCAAATAAATTTCAAACTCGACAAAGTTGTTTGTGTAAACTAAAGGAGAAATTGCGGTTTAGCATTTTGGCTCAAGAATTTGACTAGAGTTATTTGAACGGTTGTACAAGATGTTGTAATTTGAGTGTAGAGAATTTCAAATCAGATTGAATCTGAGACTTGAGACTTCAGACAGCAGGATACAAGTAAAGGATAGGGAAAGCTTCTATAAGATCTTGTAATAAAATTAGGTGTTTGTTTTATCACTGATTTATATGCAAATTAGAGTGGACGGGCCATTTATGGCTTACTTAATTTTAATTTTGTCTTTATAGAGAGAAGGTCTCATAGATAAATGCTATAAAGGGTCCCTTGAGGCTGTTCAGTTTTCATCACATCTTACATTGTTCGTATTGTTAAAGCCGAGTTAAAGTTGGCACTAATCCTCTTCAAGTGATAAAATAACCGGGACACTACTACAATTGTATGCTTGCAGGTTCATAGTACAATACTTGGACAGCTCTTCTGTCGAGCATCCCTCTGCATAGACATTTCTCTTATTCATGCAGAGATTAAAAAGTTGTTTCACGACTGAAAATGGAGTACCACTACTACTAACTACTACTTTTCTAGTAGTATTAGCTGTCTCGTAGGTTGGTTCTAGGTAACAGCTTGAGAGGAACTCATTTAAAGTTTAAATTACACAATAAATTGAGACTACTAGACGCTATAATAGGATGTGAGCAGACAGTGCCCTCCTGCCTGAGTAGATGAGATGTAAGATGGTACTATATAGACTTGATGGGTGACAGTGTGAAGAAACTGCTTTATTTAAACCAAGGCAAGTAAAGTGAATGAAAATCAACAGAATGAGCAGTGGTAGCACAAGTTTAAGTAGAGCTTGGGAAAATGAAAATGAAGAGAGAATAATAATCTGATGAAGTGAAATGACTCCATGCTGATGATGATAGTGTAGCATATGAAGGATTTAAATGGCTCATTTGGAATGAAAATTCCAAGTTTCAGTTCAGTCCTGCTTTCACTTGCGTTCCGTTTGCATAAATGAAATTATTGAATAAGTGGGCTCAAGTTTCTACTTCCTCTTGGTTGGCCACTGCTGTTCTGCCGAATGTTTTTGAAAGACACAAGATATATCTCCTACTGAAGGGAGTAATAACTCGGAAATGATAGATTTATGAGTTGAAATATGCAATCAAACGGGAGAAAAGGTTTTACCCATTCTAAAACTTGATTCCCTCAATGCCAAAACTATTCACTGAGACCATTCCAGCAGGTTGGATAGAGTCGAGACAAAGGGAAAGTTTCTCAGCAGCATCCAGACAAATCCAAGGAATTCCAATAATCTATGGACAAGTATTTACCGATCGTACGTAGTCATTTTGGTCCTTCCTATATTTCCTTTCTTATTTCCTCCAAGTATTATACCCACCGTAAAATACACGAAAAGAGAAAGTCGTAAAAAGTCTGGTAAAGCCAAGTCAAGCTGGATCAAGGAACCCTCATAATTCTCATTCTTACAGGAAATCCGCCTCTACTTATGCTTGGATTAGATTAAATTGAAATTTGAGGTGGAGGGGAAGAAAGTCTGTTATGGAATGAAATGAGATGACAAGACAAACCCCAATGATAGAAATGAGAAGTTGGCTCTTAACTCTCCTATATCTACTTTTCTCCTTACACACATACATAAGAATATTATGGCCTTTCTTGGTTGGAGTTTTTACTGTTTTCACTTCCTCTCTCTCTCTCTCTTTCTTTACAACTACTATAGGAGGACAATGGTGGATGAATGAGAAGAATAACTTTTCCGGTGAGACTGAAAGTAACATGGATTTATTTGTTGGCTTAACCAACTTTACAGGAAGTCAGAACAACGGAATCTCATGTTCCCATTTTCTACACATACAGACAAAGTGCAATAATAGTATATGACGATACACAAAAATTGTTAACTTGAGTGTGCCAGATATCGAGTGTTAGTGTGTCTAATAATTTAACAAATCCTTCTCGTTTAGCTTCATACTCGGCATGACTTGAAGCCCTCTCGAAAAGTAAATCTTGAAGGAAATACCACACAATTCCAATACAATAAATCTCAATTCAATATCACTCAAGTTTCAGCTTCAGCCCACGTAACCTTACCTGCTCTTCCCTTCTTGGGGTGGTTTGCTCAAGTTTGCAGGTATGCGTGGTGTACTATCGAATGACTATCGTTGCGTCAAAAATTCAATTTAGCAAGGAAACAGATTCAAATTTCCATTCCACTTCACCTCACCCAAATCACATTTTCCTCCCACCGGTTTCAATCCATGTCACTTGCAACAATCATCTCCAACCTCCACCCACAAAGTAGTGACAAGAGATCGACACACGTCACGTTTTGTCGCGTCGGATCTGATCTCTTCCGATCCACAAAGAAAGCATTCGTTCATCCCGTACCTATTTCAGCAAAGACACTTGGCTTCAAAAATGAAACCAAGCTAAATCACAAAACAATCAAATTTATCACATCAGAATAAGAATATTTGTAGTTGTCATTCTCAGTAATAGATTTGCTACAAAATTTCATCTCATCTCCTTGTAATAAACCCATCTTCATCAGTCCTTTGCTTACTTAACGTTTCTGTTTGTAAGTCAGTATGTTGTATATCCTTTGATTTATTTTGTTGATTTAACCAACTGAACTGGCTTTGCTGAATTGAGCTGACATCGACATGAAAATGTACATGAGATGAGACGAGGAATAAGTCCTCTTCTATTCAATAGCTTGCACCACGATTCATTGTGAATTATTGTTAAAGTTGGAATGAAAGGAAACGCCAACAAGATTCGAAGACACTCACACACGTCAAAGCCAGCACTTGGTCTTATTGGGTCTGTAACATAGAATTCATGTTCTGTTTTGTGTTCCACGTTTAATGAAATTGCTAGCTAAGCTTATTCCCAAGTAAATGAAACCCAAAGTAAATGAGTTCTACTGGTTGCTTAAGGAAGGAATATAAACTTTAATGTTGACGTTACGTTATGTTGTATGTACACAACCGACTTCACCCTAGAGGAATGGTAGTTCAATGTCTCGATGTCATTTACAGCCTATTTACTAAGCTTGTATGTGTTTGTCTCTCTCTTGTGTATCCAATCCAATTTGGTCTGATTTATTTGTTAAACAGGGTATCTGTGTTGGAACACCTTTGTTCCCTCTAATTGAAATGGTGGTGGTGGTCCTGGTGTGATATGCACCAAAGGACCAACTTGTGATCAATTAAAATTGGGACCATGTGACGAGCATCTTCCTTGAATCTGTTTCAGAGTTAATTTAGATTTGAATTGACATTGCGTGTAGGTTGTAGTTTAAATAAATGAGACACCAATTAAATAATGCACAATCTGTTGATGAGCTACTTGCTTATTTAAGCAAAGCAAATCAGATTCTTCCCAATTTAGAATTACAAAATTAGTCATGTGTGTCTTATGGCTTGATTTGCGCTGGATGTCTTTACAGTATGGTGAGGGTAATTTTTATTAGTCCAAGTTAATTACGGTCAGGCAGTTCTGAATTGACATTTGTCTATTTAAAGGCTTTCAATGGATTCTTGTAGGTTGATATGAAGAATGTTGTATTGCAATGAACTTCATTGTAAAGAAATGAAAACGGACCAATTCAAAGGAAAAAGGAAAAATAAAAAGTAAAAAAACCTCAGACTCATTTTGTACATGAAAACGGTTAATGTTTCAAACACCCACACAAAATCCTTCATCAATTCAAACTCACAATCAGTCACTACTCACGTCCAAGAAACATGTACATCAGATCAGGGAAAGTGGTATGTATCTACGAGTATGTGTGTAACGAAAATTGAGACCTTAACATGAACATGAGACGAATGGGTTGGCAATTGCAGCAAAACTTTTGCTTATCGTTTTTATTCCTTTGGTAATATTACAAGCCTGTTCTTGCCAACACAAAGTTTGGGCCAAATGACGCAAAAAATTGCTCCTGGGAAAGAATTTGAGACGTGTTACATGACATTCCTACTTTTCTCCGCCAGACCAGACCAGACCAAGCCACCATTCCCATCAACCAGTTTCATAGTTCTCAGTAGATTGGAAGTTGAATGTTGATTCATACCAAGCTGTCAGAGACAGATAGGAAAGAAATGCAAATATTCGGGGAAAGAATTAGGGAAATTTCGTATACTTTTCTGGTCTCTAGTGTGTCTGACTGTTGGGTTGAGTGGAGTCTCATTGTATCACATCACATTTGTTACCCTCTCTTCCTTGATGCTTTTACTTTTTAAATGAAATCCATAAATAACTGAATAAGTAAGGAACAGCGATAAATGCATCCATTACATAATGCTCGCAAATTGTCATGATTGATCAATTACATACGAAATGGCTCTCGTGTTAGTTGGAAGCAAAAGTAAAAGTTGGTTGGGTAGTTAGACTGGAAAGAAATATCTCATTTTTGTTTTGGGCATAAATGCCAAGTTTTTTACACACTTTCTCCAACCACTCTGAACACTTTAGCTGACAAAAACAACCGGCTGACAGAAAGAAAGTTGTGTCTTTTGATGGACGGGTGTGGCGTGGCGTGGTGGTGTATTTGGACTTGTTCAGACCCAGGCCCATATTCTGAAACATCCAAAGTTTTTCCTTTGTTGAAAAAAAATATTTCTTTTGTTCTCTTCGTCAAGTATGAAAAGAGTGTCACATTTTTAACATTAAACAAACCATTTATAATCTTGCTTTTAAGTTTGGTTCACTTA
>JAQIWQ010001638.1:0-10201 GCA_034695825.1 Folsomia inoculata
CTTTTAAGTATTATTCAAGTTATTAAGATTGGATATTGGCTAATCATATTTGGTAATTCAATGTTTAGTTGGCTGTTTGTGGATAATTAACTAATTAATTGTAGATGGTTAAAGAAATATAAAGAAAAGACAAGAATACAATTCAGTATCAATATGTTGAGGTGACATTACAGACAAGACAGATAAGTCTAGTCTAGTCCAATCCAGTAAAGTGACGTGACGTGACGTGGCGTACAGGGATGATGGGTCAAGAGCTCCTTGTTGCATCAACTTTAGTAGGTGATGAGTGCATAAATCATGGCGTACAAGTAGTAGAAAAATGACAAAAGATAAAATGCCAACTTGATCCAACCTTCCCTTTGACATTTGTTGAGAACATCGGTATTCATGATGGATGTTGGGTCATAAATTCCTGGCTGAGACATTACAGGCCGATTCATGTATCTGAAATGAATGACATAAATATAAAACGATCATCGTTTACGACTTTGATAACGTTGAAAGCGTAATAAACTAACCTGTGAACATGATAAGCAATGAGGGGTGCATTCAGCAGTAGGCTGAACCATTCTCCAGACAAGATGAAGAAGAGATTAAACAGCAAATGTAATCCATATTCTGGAAGGACGAGCTAAACAAGGAAACAAACAAAACAATCACAATTACTCATCCATCATGTCATGTCACTATTTACTCAACCACCACCACCACAAATGATAAGATGTGACTAATTTAAGTTAAACCTACAGGGTTCAAACTGTTGCACTGTTCGATTGGATTTTTGTAATCAGTCTTCAACTCATCAAATGCAATGATCTGTAATATAAAGTGAAAGAATTATACATAAATTAGACCAAATATATAAAAGTGACTTACATTAAAGATTGCAAAAAAGATAAGAAAAGCGTCAATGATGAGTGAGATGATGTAGCTAAAGGCTGCAAATGTAAAGGCCATTTTTTCTCCTTCTTATCTTCCTTGTTGCCTTACTTATTTCAAAAACTGGTGGTATTTTGAAATAATTCAAAAAATCTAGTCCAAGACAAGATGATTGACGTAATTCTACTCACAAAAACCAGTAAAATTTAATAAATTATTAATTTGGAGAATATTTCTAGAACTATTCACTTGCTTGACTTGTCTTGACTACGGAATACAATGATATTATTACTGGTTGATTAATAATTAATAGGATTAAAATGTAGATTATTTAAATGTTTAGTTTATTTTAAATTTTGAAGAGGTTTAATTTTTGAGGAAACTTTTTCAAAAGGAATGATTCTGTTGATTATTTAGTAGTGGAGCAAGTGCCGCCTGTTTTGTTGATGAAGGGAGGAAAATGAATCAAAGGAGTGGTGGGAAAGCGAAAATTTGGTGTTTTTTAGTGATGTAATTTTCTGTTTTTTGAGAATAAGATGACTGGTTTTGTTGAAAAGAAGGCAAATGATGGTGCTAGTTATAAAAAACTAAAGGTATAAAAGGGAGAGGTTAGAGGGTTACGTTTATGTTCAAAATATTAAATATTTGTGTATTTTTGTAGGTCTAAGAGGATCCAAGATGGAGCAGAGAATCCGACCCAATACAACGTTGACCATTGTTCAGCGTCAAGATGAAGGTCAGGGTCAGGGACAAGGGCAAGGTCATCTTCAACGTCAGTCTGGTCAATGTCAATCAGCAGTCAGGGTCTTTGGTGGGGGTGGTAGTGTCGGAAGACCTAGATCTGTGGGGTTATCATTTGCAAAGAGAAGTGGCGTTGGATTTGTTGTTGTTCCTACATTCCAGTCACCTACGGCCATCTCTTCTACCAGGGTGCGAGTAGCTCCAATGCCAATGCAGACAGCAACTCCATCCTTGACGACAACCACAAAGGTCATGAATGACATCCCAGAGCTAGAGTCCATGTATTTGGTGACGATATTCAAAGCAGAGAATGTGATACGGATAACCCTTACTCCAGGAAAAGAGGATGGACATACTTCTAAAACTTCAAAAGCCATAATAGATATTCTGGAGGAGAAAGGGTTTTATAATAAAACAATGAAGGCTCATGTTATCAAGACTGGGTCCAAGGAGGCGTATGATCGAATGGTTGTTGGTGGAGTGCCATTTTCTTGGACCCATCCAAAAAGTAATATGAAAACGACTTTTCTTGTCAAGAAGGTTGAAGGCGCGGTGCTTTCTAGATTGGGTGGGGCTGGGGGTGTGGTTGGGAAGGGTGGTGGGGATGCAAAAGGGGTAGCAGCAGTAGGTTCAAGAGTGGGGGTGGTAGCCAAGCCTGGTGGGTCAACGTCAACGTTATTGTCAAAACCTTTAGTTCAAAACCTGCAGCAAGCACCGAGGGGGAGAGGAAGACCACCAAAGGCACTAGTTCTGTCATCTCGAGGGGTTATAATGCAGTCGCAACCAGCACGACCAACAGTGTCACGGGGTCGCGGAGGTGGTGGTAGAGGAGGTATACTTATACCTAAACTTAAACCGGAAGTTATAGATTTGGATTCGGACTCTGAGTCGGATGCAGACTATGAGGAGGAGGATGACGATGATGAAGAAGAAGATGAACCACTTTTTGTTAAGAAGCCAGAACGATGTCCTGTACCGACTGCTGCTACTGTGGCACAAGGTATTAAAGCGCAAGTCAAAAGGTATGATCCCAAGAAATAATTATTATTCTTGTTAGAATACTATCCTCATCCTGTATTCAATTTAAAACGGCGACTTATTTTTTGTAGCAATTCCAATGTCGGGAATTCTACGGTAAATGCTGGAGGAAAACCAGAATCATTGCAATTGGACAACATTCAGGTTTCTTCAGCTAAGAGTGGGGGTGGCGGTGACGATGGATTGCAGGTGACAGTTGTCCGTGGTAATATCGTTGGTCTACCCACAAAGACGATAATACCACCCTCGAAATTAGTCTCGTGTCACTACAAAGTTCCGGATGTGAAGAAATTTACACAAAAGTACTCCAAAACAGGGCTGACCTTTAATTTGCACCCATTCTTGGGTGATAGATTTATGATTGTCAGTTGCAACTCTGTGGTTCAAAAAAGTACGAAGACCAAGAAATCGGAAGCACCATTGCCATTGACAAGAAATAAGCGTAATATTTCTAATCGTGTTGAATAAGCAATGAATATTCGCGTTTAATTTAATGTTTTTTGCATTGTAGGAAAGCTTACGGAAGATCCTGTGATAAATTTGCCAGCGAAAAGACTTAGAAATGTAAGTAGCACCTCTTCAATGAACAAAGGGCGACAACCTCCGCCAGCAACAAAAAACGCCTTAGTCACCACCACGAGAAATAACAGTACAATATCCAAACCTCCTCCTGTGCGAAAAGTAGTTAAAGAAATGTCATTCAGTCCTTCGGAAGATTCTTCTGCGTCGGGAAGTTCAGATTCGGATTCTAGCAGTAGCGGTAGTGGAAGTGATAGTGAATTCTCCGTTTCTGAAGAGGATGCTCCGGGTGTTGGAAGAAGAACCAGCCAACGGGGACCAGTTATCGAGAATAAAAATAAAAAAACCCTCAAGGACAAAGATGATTACGATAGGAATCACGATATTTTTAAACCTGCCCCACGATGTAACTTAAAATCATTTCTCTTTAAAATATTCCATAATATTTATTACTAATCATGTTTTTGAAATAGATTTCGTAGAAGCCAAACCGTGCAGACCCATCCGGAAATCACCTGAAGGACGAATATATTTTAGTTTGAAAGCAAAACTTGCACCCAGTGAATACCATAAGAATGAAGATTTATTTATAAATTGGGAAAAGTTTGTCCGAGCCGAATCTCCAGTTGGAGCTTACTACAAAACCATGCTGATGCGTACACTACAGTTTGTTTTTGTTATTTATCATTTGGAACGTCAACAAGAGAAGTTGGTATTGGACCGAAGTGTGGAGGTAAATTAATAATTTAGTTATAATCTAAGAGTACTTAGTAATAATAACTAATAATTAATAGTTATTATTACTAAGTACTCTTAGATTATAATGCTACGCATCACTTATAGAATTTTTATTCGTTGCAGATGTTGACGGATGGGACGATAAAAATACGGTTGAAGGGCGAGGATGTCACTCTAGAATTTATGCAATATGTGAACATTGATAACAACACTCATCTAAACTGTCTTTTAACCAATCTCATCAACTCCAACTTGTGTCCTGGTTGTCCAGAATTTGCCTTAATTAGTATTTACCCTGAAGCCATTCTGCGCGATGACATCTGGTACTCTAAGAAATGTTCTCGTGTCGTTTTCCATGATGTTCAACGATTTACCACTTCTCCCAATGCCACTCATAATTTTTACACCTCCAATATCCCCTGTCAAGCTTGCACAGAATTACGAAGTCGACTTCAAGCAGAAAGTATTCAAGTTATTAAAGGAAGACACAAATTCAAAAAGATTGAATCCCCAAAACAAAATAAAAGAGGTCGGGCTAAAGGTGTAAACAATCCAATTGTTTATGGAAAATATACACCACCTGAACCGGTTGAAAAGGCTATGCAAGTGCGAAAAGCGCTTTCAGACTTATTTCTCGACTTTTGGAAAGACATGGGCTTCAAGGACGTAGAATTTCCAAAGCAAACTAGCGACTTGGATGTAAATGTGGTTACGGAGAAAGATTTTCCCATTCCAGAAATCAAAGAAGACCCAAATGAAATTCAGGGACTTCTTCCAGCTCTGCCTGAATCAATCCCAATTTTAGAAAATATAGATTTCGATGAAGATGGGCAAACAATGCTGACATTTTCCGAAGTTCCATTGAATCCTTATGATATGGCAAATATCCACTTTATGAATAGCTCAATGGATATGCCACACATTTCCGATGAGATGATTGATTCTCTAATGAACACTTCAGATCCCGACATTCTTGTACAAACTTTAGCTGGCATTCCAAATCCAGGAAAATCATATGGTGATACTGACGGTGGACGTGGACATGTCGCCGAAGTCGATTTAATGAATTCTGTACCTCCATCGAACAATGAATTTCACGAAAATCCCCATCATCAGTATCCTGACCAATATTCCTTTAATGTTCCTGGATTGCATGAAAATCATCACCATCTGTCCCATATTACCAATCCAAACTTGAATTCGCATTCCACCTCCTACTCTTCAGGAATGGAACCTCATAACATTATCGACTTTGAGAACAATATAGATTTCAATCTAACCGATAGTAGTTTAATTTTTCCTACATTTAGTTTAACAGAATTATGAAGAATGTGCATTTTCATAATGCAAAACATTATGGAATGCTACACATACAGACTTATGTACATAGTTGCGTATGATTTACGTATCGTCAGAATAAAGGTAATTGCTTATAATACCCTTGATCAGTGTTGAATGGATGACATTATTTTGAAACAGTTTTTATTAAGCTTCGTTCGTATCGTGCAAGCATACATATAAGTAATTTGTGAAGGTTAATAAGGGTACAACTTTTTGACCTGTAATGTATCATCACATCACCTACGGATATTTTCGGATTGTATGCACTGTACATATGGGTAATGTTATAGGCTGCGTTGGCTTGGGTGGTTATTTTATTAGCTGGCTTGGCCAGCCCACTGCCCACAGAACTCACTCATACACTAAAGGCAAGAGGCAGACATGGATTTTACCAGCTGTGCATTACATGTTATTCCTGAAAGAAAGGGTTGAAAATTTATTTAGTTTTAATGCTAATTCATAATTTATAATCTATTAAATTAGTACATTACGGAATTATACGTAAACGTGTAGCCGTACTACCAACCAGTAATAATAACAGACCATAGGAAACAGCTGAATTTGGCATTTGGTGAACTATTCAACTTTTAAGTAAGTTATTAATTATGTTATGTTATACGTGAGTTTCTACAATATGTTTAATAATGTCGTTTAACATAAATTCATAATTATTTTGATGTGTTTTAGAACATTATTACCGTTTGAGATGGAGAAGGAGGGTGAGAATTGGTTTCAGTGCAAAATTTGTAAAGTGATTTGCACTTCAAGGCCGGTTATGATGCTCCATGAGAAAAGGCATGGGGGAAATAATAATCACTCATCTGGGTAAGTTAAGTATTGGCATTGTCATTGATTTCATATGGATCGTTGCATGCACAATGTATTAAAATGTGTCTTACCTTTTAGAATTTCTTCAATGTCAGTGTGGTTGCCTGTCAAGGTGGAGGTGGAAACAGACGGTGTGGAGGAGATTTTGCAAGAAGACCATCAGCTAGAAGAAGCTAAACCTCCTCAATTGGCAATGGAGAAGAAGAATCGTCGTAAAGCTAAACATTTGCCTGTAAGATTTTATTTGGTGACTTATTTTGTTAAAATGATGGTATTTATGAGTTTTGACGTTTGTATTTTGTATTGTAGTCAGAGTTGAGAAATGATTGGACAGGGGAGATTAATGAGGTCGCAAAAGATGAATTTGATCAATATATCACGCCGGGTCCATTATTGTCATCGCCAAGAGCATCAAATTCGTCCAGGGTTAAAAAACCTGTTTGGAGACCTCATCAGCTTCGGTCTGTTAGAAATATTGGCAAGCCTAAGCCAAAGCCAATTCCAGAGCCGACAAGAAAATCGAAAAGAGTTGCAAATTTGAATGCTCTGTCTCCCGGTCGGGTTCCCGTGGCGAAGGCGAAAGCTGGGAAGGTCAAGGTGGCTCAGAAGGTCAAGTTTGCTCGGACGGTCAAGGTTTCTCCAAAGGCCAAGATTCCTCTGAATACGGTGGGGTTTACTATCCAGGAGGATTGTAGGATAGTTGTGGACCGTGATCCGGCGACCACTGCTCTCGATCGGGAAGCCTACAATGGAGATAAAACATGCTCATTGTGTGGATTTATTGGGCGTAACATGACTGATTTAATTGATCATAAGAGAACTCATACAAAGGAGAAGCCGTATAAGTGTCCGGTTTGTCCCAACTTATTTTCAAGAACGCAAAATATGAGGCATCACATTCGGTTAGTTTGATGGGAATGACTTTTACAAGAACATCAGAACATTGCTATCATTTCAGTAATTTTTTTACTTCTAGATTCAATTGCGTTGAAGCAAAACGTCAGGGACTTGCCGAACAATTCAATCAAAGGGCGGCTGAAATTACACAAAAGAGTAAATATTCTCCACCAGCGGATTTCGAATGTCCTGACTGTGTCGAAAAGTTTAATTCTACTATAAAACTTACTCATCATATCCGTGTGCATTCAGTTGGGAAGGATGGAAAAGTATTTACCTGTTCGTTTTGTAATGCCGGATTTTACAGTTCAAGATCTGTATCGGATCATCAGGCAAGAATGCACAATAAGCACCTAAAGAGTGAATTTCAATGTCGGCATTGTAGTAAAAACTTGGCATCAAGCAGCAGTTTGAAACGGCACATTTATCTTCATCATTATGATGAGGGTGAAGAGAACTCTGGGCCGAGTTTGACGAATATCTCTGATAGCCAGTCCGTTTCTCAAGATACTTTGGCAGTGAAGCCTAAAAAATCAGTGCCAACTAAAAAACAACCTCCGAAATTGGATGCCTATTGGGAGAAGAAGCCGAAAATTGTGAAAGTAGAAGAAGTTTTGCCTAGTAATAATAACGGAAACCATAATGACATCCAAGAAGATTGGACCTGGCCCATGATTACGTCCACATCTCAACTTCGAGGGAAGTCGTCAAGTACCAGGCTGCCTTACGCAGCAAGCCAAACGGTCAAAATAGATCAAAGCTTGATTACTCATGGGGATGGAAGCTTGGAAGAACCTGAAATGGAAATCAATGAAAGCGCTTACTTGTTAGGAAATGACCCGCTCGCTTTTTAGTACTGATACTGATGACTGAATGTGGTGATGTTTTTATGAATTTGTATTCGGATTTCTGTTTAATACTTTCGCAATTATTCTTTCTGTTAAATTTCATTCTCTACATGACTCTTTCTATCTAGTGACTAGTGAGTGACAAACATTACGTTACTTTTTAAGAATTGATTGACATCGTGGATCGGATCGTGTTTATAATTTACAATGACTAATTTTATGTTTTTATTATATAGACGGTATATAGTTAGCGAACATCAAATATAAATGTAGCTAATAATAAATTTATTGATGATTTGTATTATTATTGATTGTACAAATAAAGAGCATAAAGAGTGAACTAGACGAAGTGTAGTGTTAATAACTTGCATTATGTGTTCTGTTCAACAAGATGATAGATGATGCATTATGCTTATCACCACATTTAACTGAAAACGATAAAATTTTGTAATTAATGCTTTAATAACATGACTTTCGATCAATCAAGCCCCCAAAGTTGACGTTGACACTTGGAACCTTAGTTGATTGATGTTGATCATCTATCACCTTCAAAATATTGTTAATGATTTATTAATATTGTGACACCCCTCAGATAATGCTGAATCATGATATCTTCATTTTGTGTTGTATTTTTCTGTAGTTGTTTCAGACACTTTGTCCAGAATAAGTCTATGAAAATGGTACCTGCTTCTCTATTGACCGTTCTACTATTCTTCGGTTTGTCTTCGGGGTCCTCTATAGTTCCAGCAGCGTATTGGACAGATACGTCAGGAGTCCCAATTCAAGCCCATGGGGGTGGATTTCTAGTCTACAACAATGCATTTTACTGGTTTGGTGAAGACAAGACAGAAAACAGTCACAATTTCCGACATGTCAACGTTTATAGATCGACTGATCTTATCTCTTGGGAATTCGTCTCCCACGCTCTCAGCGCGACCCCCGAATCTGCTCCAATCAGCGAAATAGGACGGGACGCCGTTGTTGAAAGACCGAAAGTTATATTCAACCAGAGGACTCAGCAATTCGTCATGTGGTTTCATCTCGACAATAGCAACTACGGATTAGCCAGGTTGGGTGTGGCCACTTCATCAAATGTCGGAGGACCTTACAATTACGTTGGGAGTATAGCACCATTTGGCGAAGATAGTCGGGATATGACTGTTTGGGTGGATGAAGAGGACCCACAGCTGACGGCATATGTCGTTTACGCCACTAGGGTCAATTTGGATACGGTTATCGCCACATTGACAGATGATTATCGTAACGTGTCTCAAAGGCTTGTGAAATTGGAAGGGATTCACAGAGAAGCTTATGCAGTATTCAAAGTAAACCGACTATATTACATTGTCATGTCAAGGGCTACTGGTTGGGATCCAAATCCAAATGAGTATATGGTCAGCCCAAGCATGAGTGGGCCGTGGTCTACGGGACGCGGAATTGCCCCGGGGTCATCAAACACGTACGAGTCACAAGCAAATTATGTCATCCCTCTGCCGAATGGTCAGTTCATTTATTGTGGAGATCGTTGGAATCGCAATGACCTGAGTGATTCAAGGTGAATATTGTCAAAGTGATGAATGATATGATGTCAATAACTTGTTTTATGTTCAAGGTATATGTGGCTCCCAATTGATTTTGGATTAGCTGACGTTATCTCAATAACGTGGAAACCTCAGTGGTCTGTTGATGTTAGGACAGGAACTATGAGAACTACGGTGTCTAGGACGTACGAAGTCACTGCTGGTGAAGCAACACTTATCGGGGATGCTCGTCTAGTACCTTGTAGCGGATGTTCAAATTCTGTTAGTGTAGGATACATTGGTTTCAGTGGGAAGCTACGTTTCGATCGTCTAAGTTCCAGTGCTACGTCGACATATTCGGTCCAAATCTCGTATACTAATGGGGACAGCAGCCCTCGATATTTGTCAGTAGATGTTAATAGCAGCTTTCATAAAAATTTGACTTGCCCTTCGACAGGTAATGGTCAGTCTGCAAAGAAAATTGTTTTCCAAGCACAACTCAATACTGGAAGCGGTAATTCGCTTGAATTCTACAACAATGACGCGTATGGACCTGACATTGACTTTATACAAGTTGAATGCTTTAACAATCCTTGCTGAATACAGAGTGTAACAACCTTATTGTTCTTAGTCGTAGAACGTCAAAGTATTTGCATTCTACTTGCATCTGGTAAACTTACATTGAAATTTATGCAATAAATTAATTGATTGGAAATTTGTTTCGTCTAATTTCAAAATTTTGTCCTTGTATCAAAATGTATCGCAAAACAAATACCCACTACGCATTCCGACTTCATCTGCTTTAATTTCCTTGTTCCGAAGGAAGGACATAATTTTTAACAATAATTCGTT
>JAQIWQ010001639.1:0-10198 GCA_034695825.1 Folsomia inoculata
GCAGTCGTAGTTTGCGAAATGTGTGACAGTCAAATATTTTGTGGAGGATGTAATGACATGTACCATAGACATCCCAAACGGCTCCATCACGTTAGACAGGTATAAACTATTCTATTAAATGTTTCAGACAAATATATTACCAATTATTCACGGGTCTTTTACAGTTAATAGACGCTGGTGATAGTAGGCCTCCACTGCCACCAAAAGTTTTACACAATTCAGTACCTCAATCGGAAGTCTCTTCCCAAGTGGTTTCTTCACTTCCCCCCGTGCCACCCCCGAGAAGAAACAAGCGTTTTCCCTTTATGGGAATGGGAATGCGCTCCGCCACGAGTTCCCCCACACTCACCAGGAAAACATTTGATCCGATGGGAACTTTAAAACGTTTTGTAGGAGGAATGGGTCAGAGACCACTCCCACCACCACCACATGCATCTCCGCCCCTCCCTCCAAAGCCTACAGGTATGGAAATTCTCAAAAACACTATTCAACGTTGTTTTAAACATACACATTTCTTTAGATTTTGGAAGGCCAATGACACCAGTAATGCGGGGACAAAATGCACCTGGTTTTGATCGAAGACACAGCTCTCCAGCTCCATCAACTATGCAAATCTTGCCCATGGACAGAAGACATGTACCACAAACGGTTCTTGAATATCCAGGTGCTCGAAACCAAAGCGTTAGTATTGCCAACCTGAATATGCAACGGGTAAGTATAAAAACAACTGATAATATTTATATCATTGTAGGTTAGGTAAATAATAAAATCTAAACGTTGTTTACAATATTATAGCCACCAAGTCGCAACAACGGCTATCCAGAATGGGAAGAAGATCACTTCACAAGAGGAAGAGCTCAAAGTGTTTCAGTCTCGAATAGCAGATTTCCAAATTCCTCACAGGACGCGTCTCATTTTGCCACTCTCCAGCGTCCCAGACGAGCTCCAAATCAACCTCCTGAGCGTCCCCCACCCCCACTTCCTCCTCGTTCTTATCCTTCTCAAACCCAGCTTGGATTCCAATCAAGTCAGTCTGCATTTAATATTAATCAAATGGGAATGTCCTCTCATCAATTTGGAGGAGGAATGCCTTGGAATTACCCTGGAGGACCAGGACCAACCGGTTACCCTATGGATTTCCAACAAGCAGCAATGATGGGCTATCCAGGAACAATGAGAAGAACTCCATCCAACCAAAGTATGGGTGGTGTTCCTCAGCAATTTTTTGGATGGGGGCCGATGGGATTTGGTCCTCCAATGACACAACAAGAAATGGAGCTAGAACTTCTTGCTCGGCGTGGGTCTGACTCCATGTGGACTGGTCAGCCACCCCCACGACCCCCATCCGTCTCCCAATCACAACCTGTAACTCCACAGGGAAGCTTTAGAAGGAAAAGCAGACCTTCACTTCAGAACGAACAACAACGACACCCCGAGGTTAATATGATGGATGATCGATTCGTTCAAAATCAAAACCAACGCCCTTCTACCCCAAAAGGTTTATTGTCCAGGATGAATCCGTCTCCAATCCACTTCCAAGAAACTATTCGGGATTTGGAAGAAGATGCAGCTCTGGAATTTGCCAACAGCGATGCACCTGAAGGTCCTTGGACGTGCCCACACTGTACTTTCATTAATCCAAAAAGCACAAAAATTTGCACAATTTGCTGCAAAACCCCAGAGGGTGGATATAGGTCGATAGTAATGGGCAAGTTATCTGGGCAGCCGGAAGTGTATCGAAAAGGCTCACACAGCTCCACAACCGAAAACGAAGATATTCCGGTGATTGAATCCAAGCTGAGCATTTCTCGAGGAGAAAAGCAACAGACGACTATTAATCTAATTGAAAGTGTTCAACGTGTGCGAAGTCCAACGATTGATAAACGATCCTCGGGATTACCTGTAGCATCAAATTATCATAGCCATCAAGAAGAAGAGGAGGATGATGATGCTGATGAACATGAGTTGATAAATCAAGCTCAGCACCATCAGATTAAAATCAACACAAAGAAACCAAAAATTATCTCTGCAAAGGCCAAAATGAATGATAGCAATGAAGATGTCTATGGCAGTGTTCCCGTTCAAGCGATCACCATTAGCCCAAAAATAGGTATTTAATATTTAATTATTGTTAAATATTACAAAACTTCAAATGCATGCTTGATTTTCAAAGTTGTAGCCATTATTTTCCAGCTTTGAAAAATAAAGCATGCATTTTTATCAGCTAAATTAAGTGCCAAACTTTATTCACACCAAGACCTTCCCAGTTTCCAGTTGCATACCAAATTCGGTTATATAAAGTGAGAAAACTTTAAGCCCCTGACAATTTCGTTCTGATTCCATTTATGGAAGGTACTACTTTCTTAGACCAGGTGCAAACAAAGTGCAATGCTTTTTTAAGTCAATTTCGTAGAAGACAACTATTTATTCATTTTCAATATACATATGTCTGTTACCACTTCCAACGATGTTGGTGGGTATAGAATCACTGGAAATAGGTTACACAAATAAACATGCACTCATTTATCATGAAAATCAATATTGCTGGTTGGTTCACTTTCACAGAAATTCAGCGACATCCTCCTAAAACGGCTACAACAGGCGTCGGTAGTTCACCTCCCAAGGCACCACAGCAAAAAGCGACTGACCACACACCGTCTCCTGTGAAAAAGAAAGCTGTTGACCAACCCTCCGAGGCAGTGTCGACTAAACCAATTTCAAAAAATTCTAATGAAAGTGCTAGAGGCAAATCGAATAAAAGTAACAGCAATAATAGTTCAGGCAGCAGTCGAAACAGTTACTCTACCAGTTCCAGTTCCAGTAAATCCAGTTCTATCAAAAAGCCAATATTGTCCAAAACAATGGCAAATTCTTCACCAAGCTCAAAACAAACAACTGTTTCAGTCTCTAACACCCAAGTCCAAGCAGACAATGGAGAAAGTAGCAGTGAAAGCAACCCGGGTGGAGGAAGGAGCAGCAGTCAAAGTAGCGAAATTGTGTCCTCCAATGGAAGTGAGAAACACAGCGAGACCAATTGTTCAAAATTGGAGAGAAAACGCTCCAAGGGGACTTCTCCACCCCCGCAAAGCATTTCGACTCAAGTAATTGCTTATTTTCTGTTTTGTCTGCTTTGGCTCTTATGCATGACTTTGGTTCATCATTATAAGTAAGCCCTCAACTGGTCAAATAATGAAAATCGTTTAGTATTATATACAATGCACAGCAATAAACATCAAATGATGGAAATTCATCACTTTATTTCAATTAATTAAAAAAAATTCGTCATCAAGAACCTTGCAGTAAATGAAGAAACGAATAAGATTGTTGTAATTTGTACTACAGACCTATGAAGAGCTGCCTTCATCAACACTGCGTCAAAACGTAATGTCCAAAACATCCATGCAATCTTTGCAATCCGATGACTTTGTTCTGCCAAAGCCAATTGAGATGTCGGAGAAAGCACTCCGTTATGCGAGGAAAGCAAAAGCAAAGCATCATCACGAAACTAAATTAAAACGAAGCTTGTCCCAACATTTATACTCTGTCTCAGACCCTTGGATGGATGATGTTGATGCACACGGTAGAAATTTGTACAGGTCCTCAAGTCGACACTCTTTGATGAGTGACACAAGGGTAAGGGATACACAACTTAGTTGTCCATCCATGCGTTTTATGATTTGGCTTACCTGACAATAGCTGCCACTGTTTGCTTTCACTAAATATTTTGTCGACATTAATTTGCTTCATTTTTGGTTTATTTTGCGTTCAGAGCCTGCCTTTATCAGGACCCCCATCTCGAGACATAAGTCCTCCCAGGGGTGGTAGATTCTTTGAAGATTTAAGAGAATTCCGACCTCCTTCCTGGGACAGATTTCCTACTCCTGAAGATTACTTTGCTTCACTTGAAGATCTGGTTTCGAGACGTAGAAAAAAAGATTCACATCGATCTCAGGACTTTGAGCTGAGCCGTCTTTTAAAAGTAGTGTAACTAGAATAACTTGGACGAATTGTGATGAAGATTTGTAGCATGTGGGCTGCACCATATTAACCTAACTGTATTGGTTCTTTATCCTGCAGGAGGCTGAAGATTTCAATTACACATCTGACGACGTTCAAGTAGCACTTAAAATGTGTGGGGAAAGAAATCCAGTGAAATGGCTACAGGTTAGTCAAGACACTAGCAAAGTTCTCCAACTATATCATTACCAGAATAGTTGTCATTTACAGGAAAACTGGTCGAGTATGATTGAAACAGTGCAAACGTTAGCAACAAAGTATGGGAGAGAAAAGGGAGAAAACAACCAAACAGGAACAATTTCCTCAACAGAGGCTAAGAATGCGCTGAGAGCAAATCGTGGAAATGTTTGGGCAGCCGTTACTGAATGTATAGAACAAAGAAGAAAAGAGGTAAAGACAGTATTGGAGCTCAAAACCACGTTCAGTCAACATGCAATACTCATTTTGGTGGAAATAGTTTTTAGAACTGCAATCCAGAGGCACATTTTTTAGTGAGGACATTTTAACTGCGTTAACTGCTAACCACGGGAATTTGGACGCTGCATATGTAGAACTTTCTAAAGCTCAGCTGAAACCATTTTTGATGAGGATATGGGGCTCTCCTAGTGGTTTGGAGAATGATGCAGTTCCATCTGCTTCAGTTATAAGTGGACTTCAATCTGAAAATTTCACTGGTCCAGGCTCAGGTTCTAGTGTTCCAACTCTTCATCAGGAAGATGTGCAAAAGCCACAGCAGATCTCCAACACAAAAACTACGAATAGCGACCCGATAACGCCTCATTTAAACAATGAAAATGTTGCACTAGACAAATTGGAAGCAGAACCACGGTTGGAATTGCTCGTTTCGAACGCAGAGAAAGTTTCGCATGAAATTGAAAAAGCCATTCAAGAATTGAAGCAAACAAAACATGCACCGGTTGAGTCAAACCATATTCTTATTTCCCAGTCTGATAAACAGGCGAGTTTATTAACAACGAATGAAAATGAGCCGCAAATTGTCTCTGTCAAAAGTGATGAAGGTAAATTGTTCACACGGTTGTATTTATAGTTTACATAATAATTTTCTTATTAACATCTGTTAAAATTAATAATTTGTTGAGTTATGTATTTGTGTTTTGCGCGTTAATAAATTGACTTACTTACTATCCACAATTTACACTGCCCTTGCCTTTTTGTCATTGTAAGATCATCCTATTTTCATTGTTAGAGGAAAACTTCGTAGACGCTGTTTCCGCTTCCGATTCAGAAATTCCAACAAATGCCCCACTACAAGACTCGGATAATGCAGCATTGTTAGAGGAGGAATTTTATGACGATGACATTTTGCAAACCGAAATCGATGACACAGAGGCCATCATTAGCGAATTCATTCAAAACTATGAGGTCGTCGACATTACGCCGATCTCAGGGGGTGATTTAAGCAATGAACATCTTGAGGAAGGAAAAGCCCTAAATGATACTACAAAAATTATTCTGGAAAACATACTACCTGCCCCTCCAACAGAACCTTTCATCCCAACCCAAATCACGCAAGAAACGGCTAGAGAAGATATACCTGAAGCGTCGTTAGATAACAATAGCAAAAGTTCAACCCAAGTTCAGGGAACTCAAATCAGCTCCACAGAACTTGAACAACTTTTAAGTACTCTTACAACAACATTTACAGAGATGGGACAATTTGCCACCGACATAAAGACCGGCATAAAGGCCCAAATTGCATCCGAAATTCAGCAACAATTAGCGGCTGCGTCTTCGGCTGCAGCTGTTGGGGCTGGTAATGTAATGACCACACAGAAAGACGAGAGCTTAGGAAATGTGGAAACAACAGGTAATTAACTGCTGTATATAACACTCTAAAAATCACACCACTATTATAAATGTACAATTTCAGATACGGATGAACGCATATATGAACCGATAATACTTTCAGAGTCTATAAGTCAAAGTGTTGACAAGAAAATAGCAAAATATAAACGTTTAGCAGCAAAAAAGGACTCAAAAACCAGTGCCAGGCACAAGTCCCCAGATGTGAGGAAGTCCAAAATAAAAGAGAAATCTCGATCCCCCTCGCCGGGGTCCTCACTTTCTGAAGGCTTGGCACCATCCACATCTGAACCCGGTCTGGGTTTATCTGAAGAAGATTTAGCAACAAATATTTCAGACTCAAGCTCTCCATTTCCCAACAGTGCTCAGGTTGAAATTGTAGCCTTGGACAATGATGCTGCGTTTGAATCTCAATCTCAACAGGATGTCCAGGAAGATTTGTTGTCTCGGGATGAGGGTGAATACAATTCAGGCCCCGACGATTCAGATTCGGAGGAAATATCAGAGGAGGATATCGAGGAAAGCGAAGAGGGTTCCTCCGGTAGTGAAGAAGATGAAATTGAAGACCAAAGGGATCTGAATCCAAGATCCAGATCCACTGGCTCCGCTGGCTCCAGTGAAGATGATGAAGAACGACAGTTGATTGAGGGAGCGTATGAAGAAATCGATGTCAACCACTCTTCAGATTTTGAAATTTATAATAACAAGGACACAGAAAAGTCCCAGACCATTGTAGAAAATGAACATGTCAAGCACTTTGTGCCATCAGTATTGGAAAATACAGAAGCAATCGAAGTTGGTTTTTATGACGTTTCAAATTTCACCCCTTAGTAGATGGAATTTTTATTGAAGATTTATTTTGTAGAGAGAAAATTCGCCCGTACTGGATTTGGAGATTGTTACAAAGTCTGAGAAAGAAGTAAGATTGACACACATTACCGGTGTGACCTAATTAATGTAAGCAAGCCCTGAATGCAAATACATTTCTAATATGCATTGTATTGCAGAGACGAATTGAGAGACTTATGACTGAAGGGAAAGTTGAGACAGGGGAGAAAGCCGAATTGGCAGTGCAACTTATTGACATGAATTTCACTGAAGAAGACTCCGTTTACGCAGCCAACGAATGTTTCTCACTTTGCTCTGCTCTGAGCTTCCTGCAACAAGAATGCTATCTCTGCACTGGAAGATTCAGCGCTCGACAGGTATGGCAAAGCTACAATCAGTGGCTGCGTAATAATTATTGAGATAATTGGAGTTAATTTGTGCAGATGGTGTCCATGCTTCGATGTACACACGTCTGTTGGTAAGTTGCAATTGCTTGTCTATTCATGATTGTAAAGTTCCACCTTTCGAACGAATTAAGTTTCAACCTTCATCATGGCTCTTTACTCGACCAGTCACGCTCTGGTTTATATCACTTGCAAAAGTGGTTTGAGTGAGACTGAACAGGAGAATTTTTGATCAATGTCATTTAAGATTATGAACATTGTATTTTCAATGAAAAATTGTTTTTTAAATAGCCATACATGTGCAAAGGAATACTTCACAGTTCAAATACGGGACAAGACCATTGTGGATGCTACTTGTCCTTTCTGCGGAGAGCCCTCAAATTTGACCGATGACCCGGAAGGAGCAGCTGATTACTTTAATCATTTGGATATTCTTCTTAAATCCATCTTGGAACCTAAACATCACGAAATGTTCCAAAGGTAAAATGGAAAAGGCAAAGATAAAGGAAAAATAAAAATCGCCTGCAAATTTTGACACATTTCACGATTTTCAATGTTTTCAGAAAATTGAGAGATTGGGCTTTAAACAAAACACCAAACTTTAAATGGTGCTCAAAGGTACCTAATGGCGAAAGCTCTGGGATGATATTACTTAAATGTCACCCTTTATTATAACTCTTTATGCCATTCACCTTTAATTTCAAATATAAATCACTTCAGTGTTCTTCAGGATTCATAACCGAACCACTTCAGACCCGTCTCATCTGTCCCGATTGCAATGCCGTAACGTGTGCAATCTGTCTTGAGCAGGTAAGTTCATTATTCATTCTCTATACCTTTAGAGGTCCACTCTGCTAAGTTTGATAAAGAGAAGATATGAATGCATCTGATAAGTCATCGGAGCTAGTATTATAAATGGATTAGCCAAGTGTTAGTTCTTTTGTGATGGATGAGATATGAGAAATGTAACTTGAAAGGAAACTACTTTCACTTATTCTACAAAGTTTGCCAAGAACTTTGGCCGTCTGTTCCTTTCTTTTGTAGTTGTACCACAGATTATGAAAGCAATAAATTTAGTTTCCCCTTTGATTGGTTTTTCAGTGGGACAAATCCAATCATAATCATAGAGAAAGCAAAGTGAAAGTTTGCGACTCTTCATCAAAAACCATTGTGGATTATCTGAACGAGAATAGCATCGAGTGTCCTCGTTGTCACTTTCGATTTTCCTTAGCCAGAGGTGGTTGTATGCATCTGACGTGCACACAATGTCGACATGACTTTTGCTCAGGATGTTCCGCATCTTTCCGCAATGGCGATAAATGTGATGCAAAACTTCCCGTTTGCGAAAGACTTGGACTTCATGGTGAGGAGGCGCATTTAACGTAACAGTTTTGTACTATACAGTCAAAGTGTTCTATAATTCATATCAACAACAAAAAGTTTGGATTATCAAAAACATTTCCTGGTACCTTGCATTACGTTACAGCTCACCATCCCAGAAACTGTCTTTTCTACCTGAGAGACAAAGAGCCAGAAATTCTAAGCAAACTTTTAGAGGTAATAACTATTAGACATTTTGAATGCAGAGCAGAGGGTTATAAATGGTCCGCTTTATACAGCTGCTTTGTTACTACTCAATTTTTCATGCAATGGAATAAGGGATACGACATGCTTCATATATGAAGTGTATGTTTGTGACATAACCGGATAAATGCCCATTTTAATTTGTTTCGGCATTATATGAACCTTGTTCTTCGTTTGTATATTTCTCCACGATTGCATAATTCATTTTGTAGGACAATGCTATTCCATATCTGAAGGAGAATTCTGGATCATCTAATTTAACTGCATCTAAGAGAACATGTCAAGTTCCCATTCAGAAGGAGACCAGCGATGGCCTGAAAGATGATCATTGTGGGAAGGATGCTCCCGAAGGATATGCAACCGTTTGCAAGTAAGAATTTGTGCAGTTGCTCTTAACTCAACTTTAGGTTCATCGCGTAGAACCTTTAAAGTGTATACTATCACTTTGGCTTTAGGGGACACTATGTGGAATATTTGGGCCTACTGGTCTGGCAAAATCATTTGGACCCAATTTCAATTCTGAGCAGTGACGATTTGGAAGTCATTATTAGAAGGGCTAACAAAAAACACCCTGGACGGCCATTTTCGCAAAGCGATGAAGAATTTAGGAACAGGTTATTGAAGGTGAATCATTAAATTAATATGCTGTTTGACAATCAAACCAAACAACAAAGTCTGGTGGAAAATTACATTGAAAACATCACGTGAAATTTAATAATAATAACTTGGAAGCGTCTTATCGTACCTCAACACTGGTGAAACTCTTATATACTTTTTCTATTTGTAGGTAATCCAAGAAGAAATTCCTCTATAGACAAAAAAGTGTTAAATATAGTTTACTATTTCCTGTTTTCTTTATTTAACTCATTTACGCAAATTTCGCATCCCCATGTCTAGACCCTTTAACCTTCAATTGTATTTCCGGAAATAAATCGATGAAGATTGATCTTGTCTTAGCATTATTTTTTAATGCAGATAGATGATCTGAATCCAATGTTTATGTTCTACACATCAATTTATGAGATTGCGTATAATTACTTCAAATTGTGTATAACTCCATCAATAATGATTCAAATATTTCATAAAAATAGTTTTCAACAAAGTCGTTATTTGTAGTCATTGTTGCATTTTTATATCCGTGCATACTTGTGACACCCCCATATGTATTGAGACTTCTGTTAAGCATTGATCAGTAACTTGTTCCGTGATTTCATTTCAACTTGTATTTTATTGACCTTCAAACTTAAATTAACGTTGTTGAAAATGTTTAATTCTATTCAGATATTGCAAAATTTAAAAGTAGTTTGACCAGAGTGACCACCATTCGGGAGATAAGTAACATTTTTATTCTTAATTTATTGAATGGAACTGGAAAACAGTGGTTCTACTATTCTAATCGTCTATATAGTATATTTAATTCCTTGTTCTAACCAATCCAGCCATCCCTCCCTCCCTGTAAGCAATTAAGATTGATTTATCCATCAAATCCGTCTCATAAGTGGTTGTCAGACATTCTCAGCTTTCGTATAATATACATGCTA
>JAQIWQ010001640.1:0-10197 GCA_034695825.1 Folsomia inoculata
AAGAGCAACTATTCAGAAATTATTCAGCACAAATCCACCCACCACAAACCATTAAATTTCATCCACCTTGTTACATTGGACTTGGACTAGATATTTTGCAGCAAGGAAACATCAAACATCCTCGGAATATAAATATTCCATTATATACACCAAAATGCCCATTACAATTAATTACGGTCAAGGTCTATACTATTAAACCTAAGCAGAATCAAATATCGTCTCACTCTTACCTTTTACATGCAAAGCTCTAAAAGTGGAGAGAAACTATAACAAATATTATCTCCACTTTCTTAGCTTCTGGTAAGAAGAACGGTCTTCGAGGAGAACAAACCTAGTAACGTGTCATTAATTTGCGATGGTTTAATAAAGGAACAATATGGCGATTCTTCGTTCCTTGCTCCCCCACCTTTCCTGGTCCAATTCCAAGAAGTCTGACAACAAACTTCAAGAAACTTTGTCACGAACAAATATTTCGTATGCATTATAAACAATGGAAGTAATCAACAGCCACTCCAATACATTCGAAGTTTAAAAGTTTATTAGCACCAATTCATGCCACGATTAGTAAATTTAAATGCAAGTACAAATACCCTTATAGGAAGACATTGAGACATAAGAATCACATGTACACCGGTACGCAAAAAATCTCCATTTATCTTGTATAGAGTTTTCATAAGATTCTTGACAAGTTACGCTATATCCTACACGTATCTAATTCACTATACGACTATACTCAATTCCAAATGCATACCGTTATTTTAATTACATATCATCATTCTATCATACATAAGTCAAGTTTTGAGTCAATTGGGATGGCCTAACGATAATTACATACAGTGTAATAACTAGAGTTCCATACATATGGCATATGCATACCGGTGTTTTAAAATCTAATTTGTACAAACACGATTCAATCTCGCAATTATGCTCAAGAAATATAAATCGATTCATCAATAACGTTAAAATCTGTAGTCTAATTTTACTTACAAACTACATAAATAAAGTGATGTTGCTAAGAAATTTAAATCGATTTTAAGCAAAAGCAGGCGACTTTCAGAAAGATAAGTTACAAAGCCATTACATATACCATAATTATCCTACGTACATACATCTGATGACACACACCCTTTATCGAGAAAATGTTAACAATTCACAGTCACTATTGTATAGGTCGTATAGATAAATCTGCAACGTTTGGCAAACTCGAATTCAATAACTTAAATTACTAAAATCTACCAACAGACAAACCATAAGTAATGCATATTATTATGAATGAAAGAAACTTATCCTACTCATTGTCTTGTAGTAGTTGGCACAGATAAAATTACAGTATTGAAAACATGGCTAAGCTCTTGGGTTAGTCAATAATTACTAAAATATATATATATATCCTCACTATTTAAAACTAGGTGCAAAGTGTTTTGTAGCTTCATGTTAAGTGTTGAGATACAAAACGTGACAATGATACAGTATATTCAGAAGGGTCAACAGATCGTTTATAAAAACTAAGACGCGGTCATAAGATATTAGAATAAGCCAAAATGGATAATTATTATGCTCATCGTTACTTGAAATATTATGCATGAATCAAATGCATTCCTATGAAATGATACAACGGAAGTCACTATGGGCTGCGTGTTTCTAGTAAATACACGAAATGATTGGCAATTGGCACTTTAAGAATTCACTATAATTGTGCAAAACTTTGTCAAATTTAAAGTCAGAGCTTTACAGTCAATTTATCAATCAAGCAAAGTTGGGAGAATTTTACCAAATATCAGAAGGATTTTAGATTATTGGAAAATGGAAAGATAGAACCATGCTATTTATGTGTTGTGGACAAGAACATTAATACAAACTGGGTTCTTCCGTTGTCAAAAGAATTCGCTGAAATGTGAAGAGTATGATGCCACCCATCCACGCCCTCATGATCTGATCAACAATACAACGTAAATATCAAAAGCCGATAAAATTAATAATTTAAGGATTCCGTTTTAGTTGGTGGGATCTCAGGACTCTGTACGATTTCCTTCAGATCCAACACTCAAGGTCCGTTGATATTGTTGAGATGGCCGTGCCGTGGAGGAAGAACCCGATGATTGTTGTTCTCGGTCACGGTCACGAGCCGCATTAATGATGTCCCGTCCCGTCAATCCCGTCCTATAGGAATAAGGCACTGTAAGTAAATACAAGTGCGCATTTCCGGCTTATAATGCAGCTCAATATGTCATTCATTCTTACACAGACTGCCCAAGAAGGAATCGCTCCAATTTTTCAACACATGCTTCTTGATAGTCGTGTATCCATCTGCACAGAAATTCAATGAAAAATCTGTCCAAATTCCTCTTCAAATTCATAATGCTTACTTGACACCATTGAACGTAAGTACAGGTTGGATATCTTCTGGCAAATGTTCAGTCTCAGGCCATAAGAAATTGTCCATGATTGGGATAATGTTGCATTGTGATTCTAATGCGGCAACGATTTCCTGCATAACAATCAATGTATAATAAATGACAAACATATCATAATCAAGGCCATAAATGTCTCACTTAAGTTTAAAATATTACCCTATGAACCCAGTCTTTACACTCATTATCTTGTATACATCTGTCCAGAGCGTTGGGTGTTAGAACTAAAAGAAAGTGTCTGGCTTGGCGAATGCTTTGCAACAAATTGTTGTCAAACTTTCCAGCCTCCAAACGTTCCACATCGATAAAAACAGAAAAGCCACGAAGTTGTAAATGGACTTTCAAAAGACTGGCAAGTTGGGAACCATTGGAGCGACGATAGCTTATAAATACGTCCAAAGGTTTGTCTGGATTATCCTCTGATGTCTGATTTTCGTTTGCTTCGGCTAAATGAATTTTCAATATAATTTAAATGAACATTATAATTTCCTTTAAAAATTCCACAACTTTATACCTTTAATTGCTTCCATAATTCGTTTGCGATGAATACTGTTCACAATCCCGCACTCTTCAAGTGCTTCTTCTGAAACACATTTACGTAGTGTGTCCTTATCTACGTGATTATTAATTAGGGTGTAGGTATAGGCACTGAAATCCGGGTGGATATTGTTTAAAAGTTCATTAAGACTGGAGGAGTCGCAGCTTGAGTAATCCGTCATTTTCTTGAGGTGTTTCAGGTCCCTCATGAATCTGAAACCGATTTCAATTTAAATAAAAATCAAAACACTAATTTCATTTCGAGCACAACAAAGCCAATTTCAATCACTCACCGTTTACGAAGGATACCATTCTCCATGCCAATATCAGTTTTGAGCATTTCTTCTGTGAGTTGCAGTAGGAGATCACCATCCACTCTGGAGGTCATAAAAGATTCTGCATTCTTGTCAAAGCCTTTTTGTGTCACCCATTCCCTCACGTCCTCGATGGACCACAAAGGCACTTGTTGGCTCAATTTGTGTGGCACCGTCTCGCCAATTATCCGCAAAGCTTGAGCTGCAAACTTGGATGCGAGAGCATTGGGCGAGGAAGCAGCACGTTTCAGGGGTTCAATCACATTAATTTGTTTAAATATGTTGGTCGTCCCTTCACGCTTTTTTATTCCAGCTTCCATACTAGAAAAACAGACAACTTTGTTAAACTAGAAAAAATACAAATTCTGAGATGACTCACCAAAAGTGAAATGCAGCAATAGAACAGGCTTCTTCACGTTGAGACGAAAGAACGGGAACTAATCTCATCAACCATTGGGCACTTTGACCTTGGCCGTGTAAACTTGTTTGTGCAAATTCTTCAGGATTATGGTGCATCAGAAATGGTTCCACCAATTGAAGGGTATCTACACAGAATAGAATGAGTAATTTGTTTCTGAGAATGTATTGCTGGAAGTTACATAAAACGTACTCGACTTGATGATCTGAGCTTCAATTTCTTTATTTGCAAGGAGTACTGCAATGGCCAAACAAGCGTTGTACTTGATCACATCATCCTGGTGGAACGCAAGAGGGAAGAGCCAAATGTGGACTTTCTTTTTTATCATGGCCTCCTGATTCTCAGATCCGCCGTACAGCGACAAGTTGACCAAAGCCGCAGCACAGTTTCTCAATGTCACCACATCCATACGCCTACTTTCATTTATCACACGCTCCAGTCCGTGAAGGCGGAGGACATCACTGCAGGTCTCTTCACTATGTCGAAACAAATGTCGCAACAGGCCTGTCCCGACTCGAGATTCTTCAACTTCGCAGAGCTCTGATGCGACCTAAATTTACAACAATTACCATGATATAAATATGTATCAGTACCGCTTATCTAATAACCTTGCCTCTACAAAAAAACATACCTTAACGACTTTGTCGAGGCAGTCAAATCCCTTTTCCACGACATAGTTGCAATTGTCTGGAGTAAGCGATGCTTCCAACAGTTTAGCAGATGCTACGCGTAAGTCTTTTTCGTTGGAGTTAAAGTTAGAAATCACAAGATCCAGGCCACCAGATTTTCGGAATGTGTCGCAGAGATTTACTCCAACCTGGTGTCCATGACCAGGAACGCTCCATGCAGCTTTCATTACTCCTGAGGCATAGTTGAGATGTGGCACTGAGTCGTTTGCTTCCTCTTCAGAGGTCAACAATTGGTCCACAATTCCAGATAACTCTTCTGAATACTTGGTTGTCACTTTGTCCACATCCATATTGGAGGACTCCCAACCCAAAGAGTCAAGGTCTTCAAAAACTAATTCTGTAATTATAGGAGATGTTAATACAATAAAGTTTCCACATTAAAGACCTCACCATTATCAAATGATGTTGGTAAAGCCAACTGATTCTTAAACGTTAGCCTTGATTGACTTGCAGCTGTAACATGTTTCTCTGAGTTGATTACCGTACCCTGACCCAAGAGCGTTTGTTTCCTTTGCTCTGCTGCAACGGCACGTTTTTCCGCAGTGAATGTGTCTATCGAGCAAAACCAATAAAAATGATTTTGATTTACGCTTATGTATGAGCATGTCCATATACGCAGATAGTTAGTGGAAAATGAAATAAATTCATATTTGTTCTTATTACCTGTCGACAACTTCATTGCTGCAACAGCAGCTGATCGGGTTTCTTCTTCTGTGATACCCCCTTGAGTAAGGGACCTGTGTTCAGAAGTTCAATTACATCAAATTCCTCATTGTTAAACATCTTAAATGTTTGTATACCTTTGTTGCTGTTTGAGGGCCGCCGACTTTTCTGCAGTGACTCCATCAATCTCAACCTTTTGTCGCATGGCTTGTGCAGATTGTTTTTCTTCATAGTTGACATCCCCCGTTTGAACCCTTTTCATTTCGGCCGCATTTGCCGAACTTTGTTCCGCACTAAAGTTTCCACTTCGAACCTTTGTAGAAGAGGAGGAAGCTACTTTTTTCTGTTCAAATCTAAAGCTCTGTGGTGTCCCATCTTGGGCCACTGATGAGTTGGGGTGGTTGTTCATGACTAGATTTGGACTCTCCAAAGGGGTATTGGACATGCTGGTCATTTCTCCCAAATGTGGAGCAAGTTGCATATCTGTTGGGGAAGGGAATGGCACTTCAGTGACCAGAACTGTGCCCGTGTCCAAGGGAGTATCATTTCCGTTTAGGTGTTTGGATTTGGAGTCGGTGATCAGTTTGAGGGGAGAAAGACCGCTTTTTATAGTGGAACTAGAGGAAGATGTCTGCTGCGACTCGGACGAAGATGTGTGGCTGCTCAACGCCTTCATTTGTGATATTCGGGTTTGCATCTCACTAAGTTCGGATTTGACAGTTGATGACTGTTTCGAAACGTGCTGAGAGGTTTCGTTCGTTTGGTGGTGCGAAGAAAGGGAGGACGACACCATGCGACGGGAGGAGTTCACCGTCTGGGCATGAGACTGCGAAGAGTTTATCCGCTGAAAGGCTGCGGCTTTGCTCTAAAAACCAGAAAAAACAAGTACATTGGTCAGATCAATGAAATGTTCAAAAATCATTCGAGTCGATAAACACTACAACTACATACATATTATATGCAAACTACAGAATGGACGAGAACGAAACAAATATGCGGAAGGTGAAGTAAGTCATTATACTGGTAACGTTGATGGAATGGAAATTCCTCAATTAGCACCTCAATATCAAATCATGCTTTTGTCTCCGACGTCAAAACCTATGTACGTTCATATTTATTGCAAAAAAAACTTAGCCACTCACTTTAGCAAAGGATGGGAAAGTAAACATTCAAATTGTGTCGAAACAACCACTTAGCACTATTAAAAAATCGTTTCCAGTGTAGATATTTTTCAACTCTTCTACCATGAGACGGCAATGAATCAAATAATACGAATTAGTAACAAACAAGATCAACTACATACGTTCACTCCAACATAGACGAATGAAAGTTACGCATACATGTTTTGTTAAATGTATTAATCTTACACTAAACTAGATTTCAAATGAAGCCGTGTCGCAAAGCTGTTGTCTTTCATTATGTTATAAAGGAAAGGTATACGAGTATTTTTCTTGTAAAAGTCATCCAAGAAGGCGTTTCAAATTTGTACAGATTTTGAACCCAACAACAGTAATGCGACGTAGTTCCAAATGTGTTATAATAATTTTATCCAAGAAAAGCGGAAAGAGAAATGGCGACATACAGTACTGTGTACCTGTACATTCCCAGTGGACTGGACGCCGTTGAGCAGGCCCATACTTTGTCCATTCAAGGCTGTCTGATTTCCCAACTCCTCCGTTTCAGCCATCTGAAATTAACATAAGCATTTTTTCAGAATCCTGAATTTTCACCTCTTTTACAATTCAATAATATTTAGTCAAGTAATAAAGATTTCAGAGATTAACAGATAATCTCCTCGAATTTTGACAGGGTACCACACATTTCACATTAGACACAGCAGTAGGTGGTCACGGTACACCTTCATGGAGGAGCTTCACTCGGAATTTTGTGCATCAAATGGTTCACCATTTACTAATGTCACAACAACTATGCATTTGCTAATTAGCAACCAAATGGACCATTCAACTACCAAATTTGCATTAATTGGGCAATCATGTCAGCTTGCTAAATACGAACAAACCCAAATAACTACCAAATATCTCCAACCAGTTGACATCTTGACATTGCATAAACTTAATTCATATAGTGGATGCAGCAATTTATCCAGAATCTTTTAAAAAAATTAATACAGACTATCCAATCCTGTCGTGCCTATAGTCTTCTTGCAACCTAAAAAGGCAGACGAGACAAGTTACATCAGTGGCAATAAGGTGTGTACGAGTATGTGCATTGCCACGTGTTCACTAACAATTACCATCTCGTTCAAATGTTTTTCAAAATGTGACAGAGCGTGTAAAAGTGTCAGCGCACCTGTCCTGTGGCGTGGACCCCCTCCGAGTTCCTTTTTCTTAACCACTTTAGAAGCAATTATTGCAGAAACCTGACTAGAATTGAATTTTACCAACTGGTGTCCAAATCACCACACCCGTTTCGTCCACTTGTTTATAAATTTATCATCTTGCACTCCTATGGCAGAGTGCATAAGATAAAACGAAAATAATGCTACCAGAAAAAACAATAAATAATTACAATATTAATTACCTCCAGTAGTATTCAGAGTACAAGATAACCCTATCGATGCTCATCCACGAACGACTCTACAAGACCATAAGCAAAGCATACTACATAGTATAAGCATAGCGATGTCGTTCTGTAATAAATTTCAAGAATTAGACACCAAAATTATTGGTCACTTTATAAAAGCAGACTTTTGAATTGAACAACTTTTTATGAAACAACTGCTTCTTTGTCTTGGTTTAAGCTGTTGAAAGATTAACACACTGTAAATCTCTACCTACCAAGTTTATTATCACCAAAAGGTGGTTGACTAAACTGAGTTGAGATGATGATTCTTACAGATCAAACATGGATTTTAGATTAAGTGTTATGTTATTACGTGTGTCCTATTCTGATGCGTGCAAACTCTTGAATGTGTAATGGAGTTTCAAAATTCACATTAAAACTTTCAGTAGGAGACCTATCCAAGTTCGTGGGTGATAGCCATGTACGTCCTGGATCATTAGGTTTCTTTAGTTTTTAATCAATTATCTCTCCACGGCGAAGCAAACCATGGGCATGCTCGGTCGAATGTTGAATCTAAATGGACATCCACTTATCCTAACTAGATTTCTTGGTGTATTTTTATTTTGTTAACGACGAAATTCAATAAGTATTCCTCCTCATCCTAAAATTGCAAGCAAACGGATTTCAGGGCTTAAATATTCGTAATTTAACCCGTCCATTCGGATATTAGCAAAACAATTAGCGATTGTGAGATTCCACAAAAGGCGTCAGACTTATTTTACATACACAGTAAAATAAATGCATAGAAAACAAAGTCAGGATAATTTTTTGAAAAAGCTGGTGACTGTAATTTGATAGAAGAAGACACTTCTTTGCAACTCGATATCTTTGTGGTTGCATTCAAGTTTGTCCAACACAAATGTACTTTTTACTGCAATTAGAATTAATCTTTTATGTCCTCCATAAACTTGTCTTAATTATTGGTATAATAAGTCTGACGTACAATAAACCATTCCAAATCCAATGTAAAGAAGTAGCGCAGCTCTCGTTGTCTGTCACCAAATGGTACCAAATGTCAATTTCGACGCAAAGACAGACGGAATGCTATAAAGCAGCTTCGTTACCCCCAGAAAAGATGGGTTGGCTAATATCAACTACATCATGTGAGGCGTATTATGTCTTTCCACATCTTATAATAAACGGTCAATTAATTTTTTCATTTAAATAATCAGCTCAGATTGCTGACTGGAATCCCAAAATCTTTTATCTAACGCAGTAATCATGGCGAAAACAAATGTCTACTAATTATACATTGCCAACTGCAATTTCAATCCACTCAAGCCAGAAATAGTCGAATCTATAGTAAATAAGGTTCCTTCTTGGTAATTGATTCCAATTCACTATAAGGAGTCGAAGTAATAAAAATGAAAGTCTTTCAATTCACATCTCACTACTTTATTTACAATTCCAATACTTGGCTTTGCGAATCAAACCAAATTTGATACTAACAAGATCAAATTACGCCAATTCAACAACATTCGGGCATTGAAACGTACAAATGAAAACCGAAATCGCTTTCAGGAATCACGTGCCAAATTATGCACACAATTTTTTTCATATCTCATAAATAATGTACAACACATGAAGTCAACAAAACCTTTAGTTATCAGTCTGCAGATGAACCTCAAAGGTGCATTGAATTTTAAAAAATTTACTGCTTGCGGTATAACATGTATGTACTTGGCAAAGGCTATAACTTGTGCAATAAAGTATATACAAGTTTGTTAATTCCACTCCACAGACATTGTCCAGAGCAAGTGTATAAAATTATTAATTATTATATCCAAAGATATGAAATGACACATTGTGATTCTGGTTGATAACAGAGGAGCTTACATAGTGCACAATGCAAATCCAACATTACATTTTTTTGCACAACGCAACACACATACAGTGATTTTGTACACTTTTCGTCTACATACAAATATTTAAAAAATAGACGAGACAACCGACATCAAAAAAGGAACCGTCTAAAAGTAAAAGATGCAGCAACATGATCACTCACTCAAGATTTTTTAAATTGTACAAACAAACCCAATCGTAAAAAACAAATTAAAATGGTACATTTCAAATCTCTCAAATGACGACGCTTACGTGAAATGGTAAATGGCTATACGATGAGTGAGGACTACAATGAAGGAACTGTAGTAAATGCAAATAACAAAAGGAATAGGTTCACCCAGTCCAAAATGTGATCATCCCAGAATCAATTACCTCCATCAATGATAAGTAATAAAATTATACATGGGCAAGAAATGGATCGTGTTACCTTTCCATGGTGGTCGCCTGGTCGACCAACAATAGTTGGCATTTTAGAAAGCATTTTCGAAAAGTCTGTCCATTTCATGTAAAACGGCGTTTAATTTGTTAAACTTTAACAAATCAAGCAACCCTTACATAAAAGGATGCGACCTAAAATTTGGAAATACCACTGACCTTCTCGGAATTTATGATCAACATTGCCAGCAAAATGCGACAAGAATTGTTCGTGACCTACCGAATCAAGGATGACCTTGATTGATTTCAAATAGCTATAATTTCTTGCTAATATTATTTCCGATTGGTCTTACAATCCTAACAAT
>JAQIWQ010001641.1:0-10194 GCA_034695825.1 Folsomia inoculata
CTCTGTCTTGTTGGCGATTGTAGTCCAACCATTCTACAACTTCGTTTCTTTCATCGACTAACTTCAGCAATCTAAAAGAAAACCATCCCAGTGTTATTGTACAATATAACGCCTGATTTTAATTTTAATTAACTCACTGTTCAAGAAGTGCTTGTTCCATGTCCTCCTGGTTTGGTTGTTTCTGGTCTTCAGGAGTATCCATTAATATTCGAAGTTTAAACTCGAGATCAGATTGCATTTCCTAATAAATAAATAATTTACAAACATTAATTATATAAAATTTTAGCGTTAAATCAAGTTCAAAATTACTTCTAATGTGTGTCCTCGACGCAGGTACTCAAGTTCGGTTTGACGCCTTAGAATATCATTTTTCTCGTTGATTATACTCCAAAGCTGAACCATCATGTCATCCACTTGGTCGTTTTGCTTAATTTCACCCTCTTCCAGATCAGCTTCCGGCTCCGACTGATTTTCCCGTGCGGTATCTGCTGGATCCTATGGGGAAAAAATTGTTAAAATATTCTACAACTTTGCTGTTGCAGGAATCCCGCAGGATGTAATCCCAGGGCAATTACCGTTTCTTCCATCAAGGATCGGATTTTTTTCTCCAACGCAATTCCTTGCCTCTCTAACTCTGTCAGTTTTATTTCCAGATCAGCAAATTCAGTCTTTATAGTTGCTTCTGGCAAAGGTTCAACACGACGTCTAGGAGGGGGAGCGCGACGCTTTTTCCTTTTTTCAGTGGATACCACAGGATGATTTGATGGAACGCTTAAGCCTTTCATTAATTTTGGCGATGCTGGAATGATTTTTCTTTCCGACTGTTTTGCAGGTGGACTCAGATCCGGGGAACGTTCGTCATGTTGCATCATAGTCGGCGGAAGTGGAGCTCTACGTAACTTTCTGGACCGTACTTTCATTGACCCAGTTCCTCCTTCTGTGTCACTTGTATTCAGAGATCTCGGAGTTGGTGTTCGAACACCACTAATACTACTAAGGTCACTAGTTTTACTACTAATAGAACTAGTGTCATCGGGTGGTTTCGAAAATGCACCCGGTCGTTTCTCGTCTTCATGATCGTATTCTCCAATATCATCATCATCATCTTCAAATGGATTATACGTTTTTGCAGGTACTTTTCGTGGTGAGATTAAAGGAGGAGGAGGCCGAGGTGGTGGCACATTAAAATTGGCAGCATTTTTGCGAGGCAGAGCAGGAGAATGTTTCAAAGTGTTTCCATTATTGTTTATTTCTTTATTAGGAGTACCACTACGAGGCTTAGGCTTTGGACTTGGTGTGGGTGGGTGTTGTTCATCTTCATCATCTTCAAATGGATTTTTCGGTTCTTTTTTTACTGCTTCAGTTAAGTCATCCTCTGACGCAAAAGGATTAAGTTCAGCAGGATAAAAGTCTTTATTTCTCCATAACTCGTTGGTGGGTTTTGGGTCTTCCGTACTCGGCTGGTTGCTTCGAGATCTAGGAACAGGTGTAGGAGATTGAGATGTTGGCAAAGGGGATGTGAATTTAGGAGGTGGGGGCTTCGGAGGTCGCATTCTTGGTACTGGTACTGGACTTGGTGTGGAGTTTGGAATAACAACGACTGAATCTGGTTTCAAGGTTTCCCTTTTACTGTCGTCTTCTTCCTCGGATTCTTCATCGAAAGGGTTTTTCAGAGGTTCTGGTTCGTTAGTCTGGGTCTTCTGTACTTCTTCGACATTTGGCATGATAGAAGACTCAGATTCTTCCTCTTCAACTGGATCGTTTGAGTTTTCTTCCACAAGCAAGGAAGAATCACTTTCGTGATTTTCAAGTTGATCTTCTTTTTCAACTTTCCCAGCTTCTGCTTCTTCAATGTTCACTTTAAATTGGTCTGCAACTGTTAAAATGACTTTATCTCGAAGCGATGTGACCTCTGTAGCACTTTTGACCAAAATATTCGTATCACTCGTTGATTCATCGTGGACACTTTCTTCTTGTGACAGTTGTTTTTCAGTTTCAACTGCGGGAAGTCCTTCAGCTTCTATATTTTCTTGTGTTTCATTCAAATCCACTTGATCCACTGTTTTGAATGCAATGCTTTCTCCACTTTTTTCTTCAACAAAGTGTTTTGGTTTCTCTACAACGGATTCCTCACCCAAACTTGGAGCATCAGTCTGCAGCTTTGGTGGACTTGGAGGTTCATCATTAGTAAATAATAAAGCACCCGCAAAATCCAGCAATCTTTTGGTACTCCGTGGTGTAGTTGGTGCTGGGGACACTCTTGGTGGTTGTAATAATTCTTCCTTTCCTGGAGATGTTTCCATTTGCATATCGCCTTGACTGTGTGAATCCTCCTGAACGTTATCAAATCTACATCTCATTGAACTAACTATGCCGACTACATCAGTAGTCAAATTCGATTTTGACGTCTTCGGGGTATCGGCACTTGAATCACTTTGATTTGCATTAAGCATTTCACTTTGATTTCTCACATAGTTTGCATCAGGCACACATTTGTTCATAGAACTCTCGGTAGTTGTTCTTAAAAGCTCCGCATGACAAGTTTTCCCCAAACAAAGTAGAGATCCATCAGAATTCACGTCTACTATGTGCGGATTTAATGGATTCTTACAAATAGAGCAGCAAAAACAAGATCTATGATATAACTTTCTCATGAACAGCACTCGCTCAGAAATGAAAACAGGATTTTTACACTCGAAACATACATTTGAAGAACTTAATAAAACTGAACTTTTTGGCATACTACGTCTAACTTTGTCCATAATCTCATCTTCGTCAGCTTCATTTTTCCTTTTTGTGACGATCTGCAATACAATTGGGTAACCTCATTATTATAATCACGGGTAAACTTTTATACTGTTTAGTGTAAAAGATAATATTACTAATAGGAGGGTATATGTACATTTGGTTAACAGAGATGCTAATATCCACAATATCAGTCGCCAACAAGTATTTAGCATAAGAGGGAACCAGCGACAAATAATAAAAACAATAACTTCAGAATACCTGATAACTTTGAGAATTTGAATTAACAAAAGATCTCAGGTTTGAAAGATCCCATCTCCACACTGTCCTCCTGTGTCCACCGGAAACATTTAATAAGCGCAAAATAAATCGTCAAGTCCGTCCAAAAGGCACATGAAATACGGTATATGACAAAACATAAAAACCATATTTGCGGTACATTATATAAAATATAACGAACGATAGTTACCCAAAGCGGTAATAATGAGTCAGCATACTTGAAAGTTTATTGTCACAGCGTAAAAGGGAGTGTTAGATTTAAACTTAAATAGTAGAACAAAGCATTGAAAGAGAAAACGGAAAATGCAGATTTTCAATGTTAATAATTTTTCCAAGAGCAAAACAGAGATAAAGAAGCGTTGATAACCATCTACACTGCAGAGTACATGTACGTGAGTTCATTCATTGTGATGCGAATTGAGACATGAAATTGTACCACAAACTGACAAACCTTCTGTGGCTATATCATCTAATAAAACACGGAGGTCTAAGTCATGCACGTGTTCATGAAAATATTACCCTCCGAGGATGGACTATTAGCAACAAAAGAACACATTCTCAAGTGACAAAAGAGAAGAGTAGGAAGGAAATTGATTTGATTTATTTAGCAAAGACAATGCTTCGACACTAATACAAGTTTCATATTGCGTTCAAAGAAGTGTTACAGTTACAACACTGAAACAATGGATCACAACCACACAAAGTAATTAGGCCACAACTTCAACGTGTGTATGTGTGTGTGGGCTCAAATTATGAGGTGACTTCAGATGCATTAACTCAAATACAGATTGGGCATGCAACAATGAATTCTAAGAGAATCAAACACATACAAGAGTCTTGAACTAGAACAAAATCAAATTCTCATGCTGTATGTCTATGTCAGGCCCTGAGAGCATTCAGATTCAAGCACAAATCATTTGTAAAATACACAAGTCCTGGCATGATAACAGAAAATTGGAAGATTAGATATTCATTCATGCCATGCCATGGTGCTTTACAAAAATACCTATTAGGACGAAATCTAGAATATTATTTAAAAAGCTAACAAAAAATGGTCCCTTATGTCCACCTTACAATTATTTCAATTTGTGCCAGACACGAACCAGACTAAATGCATGACAGCTACATGATCAAATTAGTTAAGGTATTATAATTACATCTACATTGATTTATAATTCAAACTTTGCCATAATAAAGCCCAACTTTGTAATTGCAAAAGAGACCGAAAAGGCCTAACCAAGCACGATGCATCCTCATAAGTCACAGTCAGTGTCTAATAATGATTGAAATAATTTTCAGAACGGAAGAGAAAGTGACGGTTATTCTCATCAAAAAACAGTCTAGTCTGGTAATACAAAACAAGATAAATAATAATAAAACAGCTAGACAGGTAATAACCAACCTCTGCATTACATTGTATTGTATTGCACTGCTCAAAGTCAGTCAAATCAAGTCTCGTTTAACTAATCGTGCGGAAGACGTGCTTCATAATAATATGCAACAAACAGACCAGGACAAGACATGCCAACAACAATATCAGCAACACCAACTCCAACGACGAGCAACAAATTCAAAAAAAGGAAGTGAACGTGATATTATAATCCAAGACATCATACGGTGTTACTGCAACTCTTTAATTCTACACAACAATTTACACCTTATCTCGAAATATGTCAGTCAATTGCAGAAAAGGTAGATAGAAAAATTGAAAGCTAAAAATAAATTTAGAAAATGACATTCAACAAGACGGCAACAACTTGATGAGCGTTTGTACAGAATTCAATTCACAAACAAATACACACAGCAAGTAAGCCAACATTCTCATCAACCTTAGTAAATGAACAAAACCATTTTCATTCTTGCATATGCACTTGCAGCAACAATAAACACTACGATTCGGTGCAGTGACACATATTGCTCTAATGCTATAATAATAAGTCTATTCAGTCTCAAGTCATGTCAGTCACAAACAGAAACAGAAAGTCAGCACAACTATTCATAAATAAATAAGTACTCGCATACATTTTACACGGCATACACATTTGATTTGCAAAGTTCAATTGATTTGTACAAAGGCATTATTGCATGCATTTACGTTTGTCACTCACATTATCAAATATTAATGCACAGAGGAGGACAGAGTAGATGGAAGTGGTCGGGATGTTAAAACATCTTCCATTAATTTTATATACAGGCATTGTGAATAGAATTGTTGCTTTATCTTGCAGTGCTGGAAATTGACAGCATAATTTAATTTGCTGCTGTACATTATAAATAGACTGGTAGGAGGGCATAATTTAAGGATTGGTGCAATACTAGAGAAAGTAAGTTTAAAGACAGGGAGGGGGCTTCATTATGTAGTACCTTTTTAGATTCTTTTGAAGGAGTTAAAATTTAATTTAAGCTGTTAAAAGAGTCATGACTTTGCAATAAATGTTGAAAGCTTGCTTTATTAGCCCAAATGGTTATTCTATTATTTTACTGCCAATAATTGATCCAATAGGACTGCTAATTACTAATCTCTACTTAACAGGGAAATGATCCCTTGAACCAGGTAAAATGAGAATTCCAAAATAATACCTGAAGAGAATCTAAGTAAAGATTATAAAAAAATTAAAAGTATGTGTACCTTCTTGTCAGGAATAGGAGATCCGACGGACTTCTCGCTTGGTCGGTTTTCGAGGACGCTGTTCTCAAGAACATCCCGAGGAGGTGACATCCGAGTTTTTGCTTGCAAATTTTTGAAGGTATTGTAAAATTGGGCCACGTACGTGAGGACGGAAAGTCGGTCAGGAATAGCCATGTTGGCCATGTCAATGGGATCTAAACATTTGTGTTAAATCCATTAAACCAATATATCTTAATGTAGGTATGCGTCAAATGGAATGGTTCAGATCATTATTGTTTACCTAACAAACTAGGAATTCCTGTTGAATACAAAAATTCTCATTATACCATTTATTATTAGCCCATTATAAATTATTTAAGTACCCAATTTGCTCTCAGCAACATCAAACGCTAAAGAACAGTTTCCAATTATGTCTTCAGGGTTCAATTTGTCATAATCTCTGAAAACGAAATTAAAGGTTTGTTGGTTTGTGTTTTTTTGCTTGTTTTTGTTGTTCGTATCTTGTTTGTTAATATTTCATATCGTTTAGTAGCCATTCAGTCATGCATGAAAAATTCACCATTTAAAGCCTTGCATTTGATAGATTTGCACGACTGATAAATGAGATGTGAGAAATGCCGAGCAGTTCAAAATGGGAAATCGAAGGTCACCCAGCTACAAATTGGATAGGTGACAAGAAGGTGAGAATTACACGCGAATGAGACAGCATATTTGGCATTTACATTCATTTCCATGTCGGACAAAGCACAAATAAAACAATGGCTCTCATATTAAATATAACAATTAACCACTTACATCAAATCAGGACGAAATTTATGAATGAGGGCACAAAATGCCAACCCATTACGCCAAGAAGTCGTCATATTTCGTACAGAGACGCCTGTATTAAAATAAAATATTAATAAGAAAATGATATTTGAATATACACAGAGATTAGAGGTGCAAAACGAGCCTGGGTAGCAATCGATAAGTTGTTTTGCCCACAACTCCAGAGCGAGAGGTCCTCGTTTTTCTTTCCCCATCTAAGGAACACAAAATTTTCATTTTAGCATTAGACAACTTTTTCTGCAGAATTTTTATGGTGCTATCGGTCCATCCATGTAATAAACGCATCATCCAACGCTTCTACCCATAAATGTACAGGACTACAGATTTCATGTTGTGGCGTATTCAAAATATAAAGTACAAATAACTTCATCAAACCAAATATGTAAATGCCACAACCAGAACGATGATTCATTCATATTTTCAATGCGAAATCTATTTATCAAGGCCAATGGAAATTATGGCAATAACAATCCAGCCTCCTAACGCGATTACACGTCGGCAATTATTCATGTCATCATGAAAACGTGGAAGTTATGCTAGACCCACTAATAACTGAAGTTTATAGTAATACCGAACTATACTATAGCATTTGTGAAATAATCCAACCAAATATTTTAATATTAATGGCAAGTTTGTACTACTGCAAATAACAATAATATTTCGAAACCTCTCCTAGATCAAACATTTACAATACATTAGACAAAATGTTGCTTGTTTTGTTTGACAACTTTATCGTCATTGCCATAAAATATTTTGGCATTACCTACTTGACAAAACGGAATACTTGAATTTTTAATCCTTACAAGGAGGCTACTCCTTTAAAGTTAAACAGACATGAATAAAATATCTACCATAATGTGAATCTGCGCTGCAAAAATCTCTGTTGTAATTGCATCATAATGTTCAATGTCTTTTTACAATGTCATTCATACGAGGTTACAACCGACATTTGTGCATTCAAAAAATGAATAGTTCAACTTGGTGACAAAACTCGTCATACATTAAACGACGACTGCATGATCATGACAGTAATACCAAATAAATTCTTGTATGTCAGAGTTGAAATAAAACAGGTCTAACTTTGACCGTGGATTCCACGCACCATCCAGAGCAAATAGACAAGTTGATAGCATCATGGTCAGTGTAATTCTATTAGTGATAACATTGCCTGGTAAAGTAATAACACTGGCCATCTGCAATGAGAATGAGACATGACAATAAATGAGGTAACGTAAGTACTTGAACTCATAACAAGATTGACATTAAATGAACTATAAGACAGCTTCGTCCCAGTCAAGTCAACCATGTCATATTATGTCTGTCTCTTTTTTTCTAATTGATAAAGTCAGTTTCAAGTTGGTTTTAGGTTTCAAGATGTAGGCCCAGATTAAATTCAACCCATTAAACAGTGATCATCAAGAGATGAGCCATGCATAAACAGCAAAGACAGGGAGGGATGATGGGGTCATGTCGTTTTAACAGTTTCGTCCCAATCCAGCTATGAAATGAAATGTTTTTTAATTGTTGCACTAAATGGTGTTAATTTTATCACATTACAGACAGTCTACATTTCTACGTACTGAATGCAAATTGTATTCCGTGAATTGCAATTACTCCACCAGTTTAGTCACTTTATTTGTTATCACTATCACCAAAAGTTTGTGGGTTGCATGCAAAATACATTAGTTTGGAAGCCAGACAAGGTGGAGGAAAAAGTAATGAGAATGGCTTATTTTTATTTTTATGTTCAAGCATCATCAGACGTAAAAAGTTACCGAACAAGCAAAGTAAATCGAGTTTGAGCAAATCTACTGACTCTTCTATAAAAGTTCCCAACCAACTCCCAGTTGCCAGTAACACTTCCAACATTTAAACGGCCTGTAAGTAGGTCTTGGACCATAATAAGTCATTAGTTTTTTGTCAAATAAACATTTCAACTGCTCCTCCCTGACACGACAACAAGTAAACTAGTCACCGCACTTATGAATCCCATCAACTTTCGCATTATCTGTAGATTTCCTTCCACTACTGAATCATCAACAGCAACCGAAAAAATTAACTGTTCTACTTTAGCATGCACAGTTATGAAATCAACAAATTCAAAAGACTCAAACTAAAGTCTTAAACCAACAAGCATACCCACAACCATGCACCATTATTCGTTGTGTTGTTGCGTTTGGTACCTGAGTGAGATTTAAGTTTATGAGATTTTTTGACCGACTGAAATAAATAGACGGAAGGGTGGTAATTCTAGTAATACTCGCATAAAGAGAGATGGATGAGAAATGAAACTGCATGACAAGACAGAACGAGATGAGGACAACAATCAACACGGCAATTTCAATTTGTTTGCAGATTCAATGCCATTGTTGCTAATTCCTACGCACTGATTCTATTTCTAACCTAACTGTTTTTCCACCCTCTGCCTTGGCTGACATTGAACTTGTAAATTAGAAAAGTCATAGCTGTGAAATATCCATCGATCTTCCCTTCTTGTAAAACCAAGTCACTACTTTTATCCACCCCACCATACCAACTACCAGTTAATTGAGTCAATAAAATAATCAGGCCACAAAAGTTGAATTATAATACCAAAAAGGTTTAATGATTGCATTAAAACATCCTGACCTGGATTCACCTTCAGCCTCATTACATATTAGACATCAACCCGTCAAACGCCAATTTACAAAATTATTGGCTTTACCACATTAAGGGCAGCACTTTCATCTTGAATAATCATAAGTTAACAAAGTATTAAATTATAATGGCCGATCAATTTTCATACCAACTCGACGTCTCCTTTCCGAATCAAATGCAAATTAATTGCAAGCAAAAGCCTACCGCCTAATAAAGCTAGTAAAGTAGTTAGTTCGTGAACCACTTATGCATAATAATTCGAAAATTGAAACCGAGAAGTATCACATCACATTGACTTGACCAATACCATCACCGGTAATACTACCCAACAAACCAAAAGCCATTAAGTACAAGAAATGAATAATGATATGATATGCTTGCTCAGTCAGATTACACCACAGGAAAATGACCATGAGAAGTCATCTTGTCTTTGTGTCTCACAACTTAAATCTCACAATCAGTTCTTTCTAAATGGTGCAAAATTATTGAATCATCATTATTATCAAGTTTCTACATTACCATACTTTATACACACATACATCAGCGTAATCTTTAATGTGAAAAGTGAGCTTACTTCACAGAACATGCCATGTAAAACGGATTTAATCCCGGTTGGTTTGCACTTTTTCGTAATCCATATCATGCAATGTAGATTAGATGAGTCACATCAATCTAATATGACAACCCCTGTATATCATGCCAGATCGACTGTTGACGCGATGTATGTAATAGGATAACTGATGACCTACCACCTTGGTACTTAATACCACACACAGTATTGCAGATGAACCTGAATTTTATAAAACTGACAATTTGGCAATGAATTAACAAAAGTGAACATCATCATGAAGGAAACCCTTCAGGTGCGGTCTTCATTTTATATGTGCAAACATTAACATTATTCAATTCATAACCTCAGTTTCTTAAGGGGAAGCGGTTCAACTATTTTCGAGCATTTTGGAACATATTTTATTTCCGGTTAGCAACATAATTTGCTACTTTTCTTTAAGAAGTGACCAAGCCTTTGAGTTGGACACCGTGGTTTGGTAATTGCTTAAAGCAATGTCTTAGAACCC
>JAQIWQ010001642.1:0-10189 GCA_034695825.1 Folsomia inoculata
ACGAGTGAACATTGTTAATCATGTCATCTTTGATGGCAAATTACTGCAGTGTACAGTATTCTAGAACCACTTGAAAAAATTAATCACAAACTAAGGTTTCAAAAAAAATTCTAGAATGCTATCCTCTGGTACATCATGAACTTTGAGAAATTCGACGCATTGTTTTAGTACAATTATTTTGGCAAGTTTTGAAACTTTCGTTACTAACCGAAAATATAAAAAATTAAAAAGTTCACTCGCCGCCTTAACTTTATGTCATGTTATGTTAATATTTCACAAAATTTTTACCACATATAAATTGACTAGGATACTATCAGTCGGGCAGTCGACTAGAAATATTTCGTGTTTTATAATGTAGATTAATCCGGCCTTATTTAGCCGAATTTTCCAAGCCATATTTGGCTGCTATGAAGCTTTATTAATTCTACCCAGCTAAATTAAGCCCGGCTAAATTTTACACAAATTCGGCTAAATTTGACGGAGTATCCCTGACTGTATTATAGTATTTATTTATAATACAAAGTAAAAATTAACAAGACAAGAAAAAGTCCAGTCCGGTCCAGTCAGCCAGTGTCAGGTAGTACCTCAATACAATACAACACCAATTTTAACACCATTCCATCCATAGATAGGTAACTGACATGACAAAACATCTTTCCTTCATTCTTCCCATTGTGATTGTTATTTTTTATACTGATCAAATCTAGGATGAATTGAATTGGACGATGACGATGGAACTGACTTTTGCTTGGCGTTGTAGTTGAGGGTGGTTTTTTGCTCTATTCGAAACTACTCAAGACCAGAAAAACTTGGAGTTTTATGTTGAAGAGAGGAACGATCGAAAGTCTTGAATTTTGCTATACACATACATTCCCTGTACTTGTATTACGTAAGTGAAGTGCAATAAGCATGAGCAAGTTCACCAGTCAGTGAAGTATGTTTGTAACAATCCCTTTGTCTTTTATCGAACCATCATCATCCTTAGTTTGCATTGTCTTTTCTTTTGCAGTGGAGAGAATGTCGAATTCCATCCGAATGGCGGAAGTTGTCTTGCCCGGGTGGTGCATGGATTGAGCAGGATTTGGATGGCTACAAAACAGAGGACCGTAGACCACCTTACACTTTCCAGGAGGAGGAGGTACAATAAGTTTTCTCCCTGAATCACCTGGGTATGCAATTCAATTTCATGCAATCTGTGAACATTCCGTAAATTCTATTTGCTGAAGTGCATCTAAATTTCAGCTAGTTCAGTTGAGTGCAGAAGAACCTCACCAACACAACACCAACCAACTAAACGCCGGAGTTTGAACTTGGATTTCGACTTGGAGAACAGAACAACAGCTTGCAAAGCTTGGGAAGACTTGGGCTACCCTCATTGTGCACGAAGAAGGAAAGGAATATACCTTTAACAGTATTTTCAGTATTCAAACTATAAACTACCAAACCAAGTCGTGATATCTTTAAAGATAGGGACCTCTAGTTTAGCTTGCAAGCCAGCCAAGCCATTAACCAAGCCAGCCCCATCTCAGCAACGCAGCGGTATATGCAGTGATATCAACCTAACACTTTACTACAGCAAAAACAACCCTCCAAACGCAGGACGAAGAGCCAAGCCCTGAGCAGAGTTGGTTAGTTTTAGTTCTCTGCCAACATTGGTCCACAGCACAACCTTTACGCAACAACGCCAATAGTGGATTCACCAAAACTACCAACAAAGTTTGACAGTTATCTAAAGTATAAGTTCGTCGACTGAGATTCCAATAGGAATTGTTGGTTTGTTTGGGAAATTTTGAGAATTTTGTGGAAGTGAATATTTCATTCAATTCGATTAAACCGGATTCTGATAAAGTGATTCTCAAGAAGTGATTTGATTTCAAGAAAGACTGAACGGATCAGTCTGGATTCTAGTTTCAAGATGAGAAAAATGTCGAGATCTTGGATTGTTGTAGCCATTTTAGCAGGTAAGCGTCAATTCACGTAGCCATTTCTCTTTTCATAAGAATTTCACACCATTTACAGTTTACGAAATGAGACTTTGGTTACGTTTTGGTTGATCTTGGTACATGTATGGTGAGCCACAGACAGAATGCGAAAAAGGTGACGAGGGGTCAAGTCATGTACAACACCACACGTTGATTCTAATAATCTTGTCTTCACAATTGATTGCAACCAATGCTCAAAGTTTTAAACATGTTTCATCAATTGAGCTCTATCCCTTATTGGTTAATTGGGTTGAACTCGGCCAGGTTATAGGCGTTAAAAATTTATGAGAATTGGAAATCGAAGAATACAAGGCAGGGCAATATGTAGTTCTCGTGAATGTCCTAAACTTTTTACCCATAACTCTCCAACGCTGGTTTAATACATTAAAATCTTACAAAATAAACAACAAGGTTTGCGTTGTGGTAGTGGTAGACTAGCACTTTTTTATTAATGATTTTTATTCAGTCATATGTTTTTCATGTTATTTGCTCCGTTGTTTTAAATAGGCCATGATTATCGTTAATGTCGAGTTTATTCAGGTGAATGTTATCAGTAGTGTGAAGTGTTAATGCAAGTAATGTAATAATGGGCTGTTTTGTTATATGTACTTGTTAGTTTGTGAGTCAGTTCTTGTTCCGTACGAGTGAGATCATGCGTTTCTTTTTGAAAAGTCAAAGAGTCACCTATTTACTACCTCATTTTTATTACGATTATGAGTAATACGAAAGAATAACGACGAGTGGGTGGGTGACATAATTCATTCAATTCTAAATAGGAAGAAATGAGTATACGAAGTCATGTAGGGACAATGGAATTGAAATTCATTGTTGAGTGCATTAGAGTTGAAGAAGTCAACACGAAGAATATGAAAAATTCCTTCAAATTTAATACTTGAGTTCATGTTCATTAAACACAATTTAATCAGCCTCATAAGCATGATGGCATGGCATGCAACTGCAAATTGCAATGCATGCATGGCCGAAGAAGAAATAAAATACTAGTTTGGCTTAGCGTCATGATCATTTTATGGCTATCATCCTACTCTTTCCCGTAATTTGGTGTAGATTGTAGATATGTAAAATTTCAGGTGGTGGTTTGACTTTGTAAAGAAATATGATGATGACGAGACGCGTTTAATTTACTAATGTGTATGTAGCACCAAAAGTGAGGGTGAATTTGCAACGGTCATTCCCATCCATTCAAGAATACAATATAGCAAGCAATAATGATTTACTTATTATTGGCTCTTTCATTTCTCTCGAGTCAAGTTTCAAGTCTTAAGATTCTGTTTCGCGTAAATTTTCACTACCAGTCGAAGGCATGTATTATATGGCTATTCCATAGGAAAACTAAACAAAGCAATAATAGAGAATGGAGTCCACTTTACTTGTTTGTGTTCATTATGTTTGCTCAGCACTTTCTCCTACACTCACTTCTATCCCAATCCCAGGTCCAATTTCTCGGGTTGATGTGGATTTTATGTCCATGCGGGTTTTCTTTCATCAAGTTCGCTTCTCTCGGGTTCTTGTTCCAATTAGATATGCTCTGGCTTATTTTCACCGGCCCAACTATTATTTAAGGAATTAGGTGATGGTGTAGGTTTTGCTTGCGCCTGTTTTAATTGCATTTTCGGATTTTGATTATACGTGCATTGTCAGTCGCGTGGTATTTGATATTGAGAGTACTAAAAATTTACATCATTCGAATTTTTACATTTGTCTTAATAGTGCGTCGGTGTCGGTGCGTAGACAATTCTTCTGAAAAGATGATGCTTTTGGGTTTGATTGAATTGAAGAATATGTTACCAAAAGGTATTTTTATTTCGCCCGTCTTTTGTTGTCACTTCCTGTTTTTGTCTCGTCTCAACCATTTGGTGGGTAATTCATCAAGTTCCTCATCTCAAATATGTTGTATGTTAAGGAGAAGATTATTGTCTCATTTGGGTGGGTGGTGATGTCGGATATGTCTTTGTGACTTGCAAATGAGTGATGAGTTTAGAATGAGGATCTATAGCTTATGGGATTACAAACATTTTGGCTTCTGTCACAATGTGAATTTCCGTTCAATGTTTTTTATTATTATTCGAAGGCACTCACATCAGTAGCATTCAAATATTTAACTTTGGCATATCTACGCTTAAAAGTCTTGGTTAGCCAATTTGCAGTTAATAGACGGGTTTTGATTAATCGTCAAAAGTCTGAATCATATACTTTCAGCCAGAACTCATAGCATAACGAGCTGTTTAATATGCATATATGTATGTCAGTCATGTATGGACATATAATGTCACATATTATTCCTTATAAACCTAATTACGGTTAACCACCAACACATTGCATTATGGTTCCGTCCAGTCCAGAACGAAATTTTCATTTAATGTTATATTAGTGGTCAATGACGTAAATATGGTTTGTTACATGCGTTTGTCAAATCGCAATGTGCATAAGCTACATAATAGCAATTAGTGATAATTTGCAGGACACCAACACTTCCTATGCTCGTTTGCTAACGTTTATTTGCAATTTAACGGGATGTGAGGTGGCACATTTCCCTTGTTTGTGTGCTGTGTTATTTTATTTTTAGGAAGTTCTAACAATTCATTGAACCATCATTTTAGTTGACCGTTGACCTCGTGCTGCTGAGATTTGAATAAACGTGGTACTACGTTTCAGTCATATTTTCCCTCCAAAACAAAGGGTACGCACAAATAATGGTAGGAAAGGGACCGATTGTGGTTATGAGTTACTGGGATGACCAGGTTTCCTGTTTGAGACCAGGTAGAAAGAGGAACGGTTACAACTGTGAAATGAAAGGTACCTGAGAAAAGGTGGGAAGTGGGAAGGTAGATGGATGGTAGGCAATAAGGCTGCTCAAACTTGGCCCACCTGAAGACATCAACCCCAGGGCACTACTACGGCTACAGTCCAAAGTAAATTACATACGTAGACATTCTGGATGATGCTTCATTTTACCTGCAATCCAATTGCCACCACTATTCCATTGCAAGACAAGCACGTTAAGAACAAACAAATGGCTTCACGTTGCCTTCATTTCATTTCCTACGGAACCCAACTGCTCACCTTTCCACGATTCAGATTTCACCATATTTCAAACGCGGCTACGTTGGTTAAATATGTACCACCGGTTGATTCCATTTTTTGAAGGTTCCTTGAAGGAATAAGGCATGGCTTCATGAAGTGGCGGTGTTCTATCATTAATGTGAGCTGCTTGCTTTAGTGTGATGATATCTGGTTTTTATAAGTTCTACATAAAGGACTTGACAGACCTTGCATTTTACGGGAAATTTTATATTCCTTCTTTTTTCACATGATCGTTTGCCACAATTTTGTTCTTGCTTCGGCAGTGGTCTTTGTAGCTTTACCAATCTAGAAACGTCATTACAGGTGGCAAAATGACCGTTTCGGGTAAATTTCGAACAAAGTTTGATTTTGTCGCCTTTGCAATGAAAGCAGTAACATTTAGTTTATGTAGTTATGCCTGGTCTGGTAGGTAATGTTTATTCCCTCGGTTAACAATCCTTCACTTCATCACGGAAGGAATTTGAAATTTGAATGGAGTAATTTAAGAAGGAATGTCAACCGGCGGACCCCAACGGTCCGTTCTCAAGCATGCATAGTTGCTGAAAATAAACTTGTTACTACTAGTTGTTTTTATTTTACTAACCACTTCACCATCCAGTACTGCCATGCCGAGTGAGAATGGTTTGATATACACAATTCTCGCAATTACAATTATGTGTCTGGTACTGTTTGTATTGGTTTATGTCTGGGGTTGGTTAGTTGAAATGATTGCTTTGCCTTGGTTTGTAGGCATGGGCAAGCCAGTCTAATAAGCTCCAAACTTTGTCAAGTCGACAAAATCTTCCAAATAGAGTGAGGATTATTTATGAACCCGTCTGCACTGATGTCGGTAGATATCTGTGAATCTGAATGGTGGTATAATTGGCAGTGACAATGTCCAATCTAAATCTAACCATAATCTATCTTCTTTCTACATTCAGCGTGCTCTTTATTGCCGAATAATCGACACGTTGTTCTCACCCGGAGGAAATCAATGCGTTATAGTAGCAAAGGCAAAACAGCCATCTGCCAATCAGTGGGAGTGGATGAATTGGGGGATTACACTTGAATGAATGTGTGGAGAATGTCCACCACAACATAACATAATAATTCTATCATCTATGGACCACTGCCTTACTCTGCAATTATGGGTTGCATATTGCAGTTTAAGGTCTGAAATCGATAAATTCTGGACAGATTGAGCCGTTTCCCGATGAGGAGATTTGATGCTTTACTCAACAATTTTTTTTTGTTTAGTTGCATTCGGAGAAATATCCGATTCTTGGTTGAATAGGGTCCGCTTGCAGGGATTCGAGCCATTATGCGTCCCTTAAATTCAGGATATATGCATTTGGCGTTAGCTTGGTGGAATTATTGTTAAACTGAATTTTGATTCGAAATTCAGATCCTTCCTCCATCCATCTGTGGAATAAAATAGCGTAGTAGGCAAAGTTAAAGCTAGCTGGGGGAATCGATCGAGGTTGTGTGATGGGAATAAATGTATTTGTATTGCATTGTACAAGACAGTAAACTCCCAATATTCATCGTAACATTATTTTCATGATTTGACACTACGTGGCTCATCTCATGCATAAAATATCGTAATAAATGGTGGCTTTGCACCCAGCCACTCTATTTATTGCTCCCTTATGGAATTAAGTAAAAAAGTTTTTGTGAACATGCACCCAAATTTACACGAAATTTCTGCCGGTATCTATATCATATTGCATTACAGACTCTGAATGGGACACTAAGATCTCGTGTGAATTATCATGTGCTACTGAACACAACAGAATAGAGGGTGAATAAAATATTTATTGTATTTAAGAACCTTGCTCGCGTGTATTTTCAAATACTCTGTGGTTTTCTGTGATAAGGATAGTTTAGCGTGGCTTTTCATATTCAACATTACATAGTTTTAGAGGAATTTTCGAGATGCAAAGCTGCATAAATTTATTTTGTGCACGAATTTATGCAGACAGGTAAACTCGTAGTTTATGTCATGAGTCTGCTGACTGACTGACTACTGCATGACTGCAACAGCTTTTGAGTAATTTCCGGCCAAAGAGTCAGCATGAGCGAAATAATTTCAACAATAGGAAATATCATATGAAATGATACAGATGTATTAATGGATTATAGTGTTGCGTTTAAGTAGACAATACACGGTAAAAAAACACTCATTAGCATTCTGAGCAGTCTGGTATGGTCAAAGTTTTTGGATGAGGGAGTGGATGTTCGTGTTAACTATGCATCTGACTGACAAGACTAGTTGTGAAAATAAAATAATGGATTACATGTCCAGAATTGAGCCAATATCTAAAACAAAAGTTGGTTGGTGATAACACCACCACAGCACATCCACAACCACACCGAAAACTTAAACTTGGGTTTCGTTGAAGCTTTTCAAAATGTAATCGGATCATATCATAATGTTAATCTTTACTGGATTGATATTTGTTATACCTTCCACTTCAAGCTCCTTCGTTATTTTTTCACTTCATTTCACTCAACCTCTCTTTATCTTTAATGCAGTTACAACATTCATACATATACTACGCTACTACATACAAACCGCAATCTATGACAGAACAGAACAGAGAACAAGCAAAGTATAAGTACAGGATTACACCACTGCATTACATGTGTATATAATAGATTAAACTTTGAAATCAAGGATGGTTGAGGGTGGGGGGTGAATGGGTTCGTGGAATTGAAACAATAATAATAACGGTCAATCTTATCCAGGCACGGATCGGAATACACTTTCTCAATTGACACCAAAGTTCAGATGTGTTTGTTGCAGGCATTATAAAACCCACCCACATTACGACTACAACTCACTTGTCCTTAACAGCAATTATTCTTGTCTTTGACTGTTATACTTCTGTGGAATTTTGTCTGCAATTTATTTATGTCTCAATTCATTGCTTCAGTGACATAATATTCTTCTTATTCCGATTATTATTGTTCTTGAACGTCTCAATGATTAGATTAACTACTTGATTAGATAATAGAGTGCGAATTTCAGTCGACAGATAATGACCATTAAATCTTGATGGTATTTGCCTGAAGAATTAGCTATTATTTTTTATTTATGTTTCCTATACTATCCCAGCAAAACATGCCATGGATAGAAGATAGGTTATGTAATGTATCATCTTCTTATTTATTGGTCTTCATCCCCATAATTGCTGGTTCAGGTCCAGATAGCTTCCAAGTTGTCCGAGTTGTTTGCATGACACGACGGAATATTTAATGTACGATGCACCATGAATCAATAGAATAGACAGACGTGGATTTGGTTTGCTCAGTTGCTTCTTTAAATTAGATCTGGTGTAAGTGAATCCAACCACTGTAATGACATGACATGGCATAGCTGCTGCTACCACTAATAACTGGAACTTAAGTTGATATTAATTTCACTCTGGAAAGAACATATTGAACTGGAACATTTTTGTGGTTACTGGAACATATATTGCTCAATGCTGTAATTCGTATGCAGTTAAAGTACTTAGACAGCTAAATGCATTCAGGGTCATATGTTATCTGGGTAATAAAATCTGTAGCATTTTTTTTATCCTAGGGGTTCGGTTAGTTTATGGAAATTTCACTTAAAGCGAGGAGATCCAGCATGGTTCGTTACATTAAAGGGTACTTATTTATGTGGAGTTGGGTGCTTCAGTTTTGAATTTTGTAAGTAATCGAAGAATGAATGCCTTCTAGAAAAACAGAAGAATATGTTGTAAAGAAAGGAAGTTTTGGCTTGGTTATCGCGTCTTATGTACATTTCTTTCGAATATTTTCATATAATTTGCGGTTGTCCACTTCCCTAGGCTATCTGACCAAAGTTCGTAGTCAGTAATTTAATTCATTTAGTACCCGAAGGAAGGCTTACTCAATCCGATCTTGCTACTTGTGACTTGCGATACCTGAAATATGAGATACCTACGGGTTTAGGGTTTGGAGTTGGGCTTGTGACGCATCGCACGCAGCAAGTTATTTGCCACGTCAAACCTTTAGCATTCCAAGGACCTTGTTCATGGTGAAAATTGACGTTTTTCAAAACATTCATGAATAGCATCATAAAAAATAATGTCTCGTGTTGATACGTTTCATCAAAGTTTCTAATGTGCCGATTGTGTGCAAGTACAAATGTAAAAAATTAGCACTACTACTACTACCGCATACCACATTAGTTAGTTAGTAATGCTTGCTTTTAGTTTGCATATAGGTATAGTGGATGACAAAGGGCTTTGTTTTTTGGCTGTTGACAACATTGTCAGTCAAATTCTGTTCGAGCAATAATCATTGACAAGGAGTATGACTCATTGCTTTTATATTTCGTTTTGAAGCTTGGCTCATGATGTCCGCATATTCTTGTAAGTTCACATCTTATTCAAATGTTTTGACTTGATTTTGGGGTCGGCATTACATTCCTACTACACTTTGTGTATTTAAATATGGCGAAAGTTTAAGATGACGAACCACGTATAATTTTGTTGTACCCACTACATCGTAAAAAATCCACATTAAAGTTATTTTGGTTCTATGTGACAGACAGGAGTGACTCAACTAATATTTTACGCATAACTATTAGCTGTAACTTCTTGACAGAAATGGGGAAATTTACATGCAAAAGTTTTCGCCTCACTCAACTCCGTGAATTATAATAATATATCCATCCATCCAACTTGCCCTCATCATTCATTCATACATGATCAGCAAACTAGAACAGATCACTTTTAGCAATTCGAAGAAGTCAAAGTCACAGCTTATTTTGTTTGAGTATGAGGTTGTTTCGTAGATAGATGACGAGAATTTGACCTCTTTCTTCCGCATTTTTTGTTGTAGTGGCAGAAGGAATGCAATGACAATAGATCACATCAATAAATGAGAATGACAGTACACTTTGTCGTACGTTATCTTTCCACAAATATTTTACAGTTCACTCACTTTCCAACGCAGAACATTTATATATTCTTCCGTTGGATTTCAATTTTCTTTAAGGAGCGTGCGAATTCTTTTAAAATTTCATCAAAAAAGGAACAAAATCCCACGGCATATTTGATCTAATTAAGATGTTTTTTTCTCTTTTCACTGATGTTATCTTTGGCTGTGGCATT
>JAQIWQ010001643.1:0-10186 GCA_034695825.1 Folsomia inoculata
ACTTTGATTGATTCTTCTTCTTCTTTGCACACCTGTAAGAATCTTGCATTTCTTTATTTATGTCACTCAATAATAATTCAAGTTTAATCCTTTACCTTTCTTACATGTGACCAGCTCTTTTTTGGAAGGTGAAGGACACGATCGCATTCTGTGCACAGGTCACCACAATCATGGCACTGCAGAACGGCTAAAGTTTCTCCGTCATCGTGGTTTACACATTTGGTCTGAAATAATTGAAAAATTGCAAGTTTACGTCTTATAAACATACATCATCCAGGCAATGTGGTATGCTAATAAAATTACCCTGCCACTGTTTCCATTCATGAAAACTGGTGAAGAAAGAAGCTTAGAGTGATCTGGGTGCAGGGTACTTAGGGCTGCTAAAGATATCCAGAAACGAGGGGAATTAAGACACTCTGCTGCCCTTCGACATTTCTCATCAACTCGAGTTAAATGTAACACGGCATCTACAATAGCAGCTTTCGCCACAGGAGCCCATAAAGGTGAGAAGGAGTCCTTGATTGTCAGTAAATGTAAAATTCTGTAATTTTGTGGAATTCTATGATAACTTAAAGTATATTACAAACCTCGCACATATCTTTAATCAGCGTTACTACAGAGTTCGCCAATTGCAAGTCTCCCTCCCCTCGAAAAAACCAATATTGAGGAGGAAGTTCTTCCGCAATAAGAATGTCGGTAATGCTAATATTTTTGGCGGATCGGTTTCCATCTTGTGATCCTCTAACTTTGACCTGTAGAGCTTTTAGAATGCAGCCAAAGAACATGTCCAAAACGCCCAATTTATCATGACAAGAGGATGTAGGGTCATTTCCGCTTACGATTGCGAAGAAATTTTCCGGCTTAATTTCTGGTAAAATCTTTTTGATCACGGCGATCACCTTGAGATGATGAGAAAATATTTTGAATTAGGAATTTATAGAAAAACAATACTTGTCTTTGAATTACTTGTCTTTGAATCCGTGGGGTTCCCGAATGAAACAATTGCATCAAATCTTGAATCAAGTTGCTTTGTTGTGAAAGGTACGAACGCCCAAGCTTATGATCAGCAAGTGCCAAAACTAACGTGAGCATTTCAAAGCAGTATCGATCTGTAATTCTTGGTTTTTCTACAGCGTATTACAAAATTTACCAAAATGAACAATGTTTCAAAAAAACGTACGTTTTGACATCAAAATACCTGGATTAATTAAGCGTATATTTTCATTGACTGCTTCCAACATAGATCCCGTACACTGGGATTCCATGTCTTCCTTAATTTTGATGGATTCTCTATGAATTGCTGAAACAATATGGGAGCAAACCTATTCGTAGGACAGGAAACATAAACAAGGAAAATATTAGGTTGGATTATTACAGTCAATGATAAAATTAAAGTGAACCTGTTTTTGAAGATGTGTAAGTTTATTTCGACTGAAAAGTATTCCAACGACATGCTCTTGTAGGTCATTTCCGTCTACATCACTCTCACCTCGACGCATCCCGTACAAAAATTTTCCAAAGACTTCCGACGACAAGAGTCGAAAAATTCGCAGTGTCTCGTTTTCACATTTTCGTTGCGCAACCATTGGTGTCAATTCACAATTTCTGTCGCCACCCTTGTCCATCGAGGCTGGATCTCCGGCAAGAATTCCAAGAACTTTTAATTGTCTAATTCGTAGCGTGTTGTCTGGACCTTTCAACTCTACCTTGATAACTTTTATGTTATCCTCTGAAAATACGAATCAAAACTTTAGCGTTAGTTAGTCCCGTACGTATTACAGGCGACAATTTATTACGGCTTATTGAAAACCAACTCCATCCAGAATGCCTCGAGTCTAATTCCACCTGACCCACTTTGACACACTCGTCAGGGTGAGTCCCTGCTTTCACAGATATTGAGGTCACCTTGTACTGAAATATTTCAAACATTTAGAAACATGTCTCATATAATTTACTTCAGGTGATTATTCCCTCCTAACCTGTGTATCCCTTCCGTTGTCAACATGGATTGCAACCACTCTGATGGCGGCTTCGCAGGTGGATACGATTGTTAAATTTTTTGTTCTGTTTCTAAATAAGGAATGAAGGAAAATGCTGTTTGAAGGGAAATATCTAATTTATAGACTGCATAGATATTTTTTAAATACCGATCTTCATCCCCCGATTCCCAGAAAGTTTCTGTAGATTCATCAATAAGACTGGAACACAATGCTACTCTACTGGAGACTTTGACTTCCATGGCTTGTGTTAAGTCATGCAAAAATGTGGTGACTTGTTGAGCGTTTTGCAGCTCGGAGCTTTCCATTTGAAGCAGAGTACTGTTCTTGGACCAATCTATTTCTCCATCAAATTGGGACATGATTTTACTCAAGTTACGAAATATTTTGCTCCTATGAATGAAAAAACAAACATTTCATTTACTTTAATGATATTTCTACATTCTATATACATGCAAGTTACCTGTGTAGAAATCGGTGGTCCTTTCTTGAGAAGCAGACACCCCAGCATTTTACTGCCATTTCCATAAGAGGTGATCCAACAGGAAGGAATGGCATTAGGTCTGAAATAGTTTGCATCAGGTAATAAAACGAGTCTGATAAGACAGGGAATATGGAGGACGGGGATTCTGTAAGGGGATGAAGCCGCATTTGCCACCATCCGTTATCAAGACCCACCTATAATGTGTTGAATTAAAATGTATTTATATTTTATAAATCTGGAAATCTCCTAAATTTTTATTACCGCCCCCAGTGTGGACATATCTTCTCCCTTGAACTCCAAAGAAGACGCATACCACCACAAAATGTCGTGAAGTGCCATCGGTTGGCTTACGTTTCTCAAAAGCCATGCCAGCATCTGAATATTTTAAGATTGTCGTTGTCACTTGTGTGCGATAAACAACAAGAATGTAAAGTCACCTGCATTCCATAAGATCTGCTAGTATTTTTTCTAATTGCTTGGAATAGAAATAGTTTGAGACCGTTGAGATCATGGCGTTCAGTGACAAATGCTAGCACATTGCTGCACATTTTTCGAATGGCATCAGTTTCAGGTAATTGTGTCGTCCCAGCGTTGGAGATTTTGAGCAATTTTTGTAACGGAGCAGATGGGTAATTGAGTAAAGTGTACCCTACATTTTCATCTATGAAACATTTAATACATTATTTATATTGAATTGGTCAACAATGGCATTGTCGAACAATGACGGAAAGTCTCTCATCCTGGTACCTGATATCATATCGCCGTTGCTTGTTTTGCGCCGTTTGTTGGTTAATGGGTCCCATTCGTCGTCAGCAAAACTGGTAGATGCTGCTAAAATTGACCGTCTTTCTTTCAAGACAACTACGTCTGCAAAATCTCTCATTGCAACTGGGGACTTTAATTCGAAAAAAGCATCATCTTCATCAATAATTTGACTTTCAGAAATTCCAAGCGCTTTCAGACAGCTATAACCAGTTTTCTGAACTATTGTTCCCGTAGAATGAGATTGTATTTGAGCTTCTGGAATTCCATTAGTCATTTGAAGTAAAAACAGAGCATTATTAAGCAGTGAACTGTAAGAATATTGTCGTGAGTCGTGCGAAAAATATTTATGCTTTGTATCAGTTGAGTTGGTTGACAGTTTTCCAGGGCCATGTTGTCGCTTTTTAATTTTCAGTTGTCTTTCCGAGCAATTTTCACAAAGTGAGGTTAATCCAAAATGTGCTTTCCTACACAAATTGCCAATAAAAAATTTGCATAAACCTCCAAACCCAGTCCGAGTTAGTACAATAAAAATTAAAAACAGCTTACTTTGTTTTGGCCTTTGACCTAAATCCAGCCAAACATAATTCACATCTCTGCATGTCGTCTTTGAATTCTACCTCGTCGTCTGGATCTGGATAATTATTCAAGTTAAGAAACCTTCGAGTCAATATACATTGCAACGTCACTACTTACCGATGAAAAACGTACGCCCACTAACTTGAAGGTAAGATCGATCCGTTCGATCGGACTTTAGTTTGAAATTTCCATATGAATGGTTGCATTTTCTATCATTCCCATCTTTGACGGCGGACATAATTGTATGCTCCATAATTGGGGAAGTGACTCTCTGGTGAAAAAGTTGTTCCGAACAACTGGAATTTATATATTTCCAAATTTCTGCAAGTGCAATCATTGCGAAGGGAAGTTGTTCTCTGGACTCTGGAGCTACTTTTTGTGCAACGGGGTCAGGATGGACGGATTTCCCTGCGTTACTTACACGCGTATCATCTGTATTGCTGTCAGTGACAACGGGAGAGGAGTCCAATGGGGTAAGTTTTATGTTGGGCGCATCCCTCAGGTATCTGGAAGGGGTTGTCACCTCTAACGAGTGACGCCAGCATTTGCTTCTAGCTGGTGATCCGTGTTTCTTTCTCATGACCACAGGGCTTTGATTCGTATCTTGATGTTGGTCATTCGTTTTTTGCTCTTCGCTTATTCTGGGGGCTTCCACCTCATCTGCTTGACTACAAGGAGTCTCCAACGCTTCCAGCTCGCCCTTTGCGACATCCACACCCTTATTTGTGATGAATCTTAGATATGAAGCACAAGCCATTGCGTCATGAACAATCTCACTGTGTGACAAAATTGCTCCAAAAACTGCCCTGAGACTTTGAGCTTGTCCTGGTCCAATTGCAACATTGTGTGGTACTTCCATTACTGGCGTGCCGAATGATATGTTTGGCTCAAATGGTCGAGGTGGTGATCGTAGTCGCTCTCTGTCTCTATACGATGACCGTGTTCTTGGTGTTCCTCGTTTCTTTCGTTCTGGTTTTGGTGATGGTTTAGCCCCTTTGTCGACACTTTGTTGAAATCCAGATGGAGGTAGGCCAGGTAGGGCAGTGTTATGTGGGGTTAATCCGATGTTGAAATGTGCTCCAGTACCAAATGGAGAGACCTGTTCATCCGGAGATGTTTGCGTCGCAGAACATGCTAGCGTGGGTGGAGTGACGGTTGGAGGTAATTTTGTTTTGTCGCTACCCCCACCAAACACGCCGATTCTTTCCTTCACCAAGGACTTGGAAACTTCCATAACACTTGTGGCTTGCTTAATGGCGGATGTCGAAGAAGTTGAAGAGTTATTTCGACTATCCGATCCAATCGACAGCCATTTCTGAAGTGCTCCAAGAGGTGTCGATGTTTTACGTTGGACTGGTTTTGGTGGTTCAACCAAAGTTTCGCTACCTCTACGACTACCAGCAAGACCCGAGTTTGATTTTTGTGAGGATGTCATCGAGACAGGTGTAGAGGATCGTGAGGATATCACCGGAGTTGAGGCTGAAGTCACAGGAGCCGAGTCATTTGATTCTTTCAAAAGCTCATTATTTGGATTTGCTTTTATTAATTCATTAATTTTGTCCTTTTCACTATCGTTATTTGTTGGAAGTAATTGTGGGACTGCGTTAGGATGTTTGAAATCAATGTGCATTGGAACATCCGTAGGTCCTGTGAATGCGGCTGGAGGAGAAACATTTTGAAAAATGTTTTGAGGGTATTGCGAAGCAATCGAGAAATCGTAGCCTTTTTCAGTAGTAGATGAGTCTGAAATATGTTTACAAGTTGATAAGCACGTCCCCTACCGAAATTGTTAAATCAGTCAAAAATGCTTACCCAAATGTCGCAGATATGTCACATCCCCATGCCCAACTGCTAAGGACCAAGCTTCCCCATCCGAAGTAAAGCATGATTTTCTCTGGCTGGCAGAGTCAAGCTTGACCCACAATCCTTCATTGTTAAAGCACTAATCAAAATTGAAATAGTAAAGTTGTCATCAATTAGTTTTCATATATTTGAATTTACCTCATCAACTACGGTAAACTTTGAACCCATCACCAAAATTCCAACTGGAGGCGAGCGAAGACAAGGTCGACTGCGAATGTTGTGACCAGAAACACCGCATTTGACCACTTGATATATTCCTGGACTCCCATTCAACCGAAGGATTTTTGAACTACGTTTCAAAATACTGAGTAAGTTCTTCTTGTTGGGATTGTAAAGTGTTTCATAAATGTCACAAAATACCTGTCCATATATGGGAGTGCTGGGTCATTCAGTCTTCGCAAACTTACGAGACCCTTGTCGTTGAAACGATTGTTGGAAAGTCGTTTAGGGGCTTCGATAGGAAACAGAAGCGTCCTTCCGACGTGCTGATTGTATCTGTACGAATAATGATAAACAAATTGTAGTAACTGATGTAATTACTTCTAGTGCTAAATTTTAATTTACTGCAAGGACCATCCTTCGATGCGGAAATTCCTGGTCTGTGGTTGACTTCCTTCACAATACGCGTAAAGAGATGACTCGTCCAGCTTGACCCAAATACCGTCATCATTGTGAACTTCTTGTGTAAACTCGATTACTCCATTTACAGGGACGACGCCAATTTGCTCGCTTTGGAGAGAGGGGTGTGAACGAATCCTCAGTCCGGCAGAGTTGGTCGTCTTAAACTTTCTCTTTTTTAGAAAATGATGATCTCGAGGTTCGGTACTCTCGTCTGCGGATTTTCGACTGGAAAATGATTTTTCCGAGTTTTCTTCTACTTTCACCACGCAGGTCTATGTCAATGTGCAAAATGTTGGATTTATTTATTACCCTTTCTAGATATCCATCCATACCCATACGTTCTTTGCACGAATCTGTTAATTCTACCACACTATACCTCAGATATGGAGTAGCCATCAACCGTAGCAGAAATTTGGTAAGGTCCTGTACATGATGGTGTCCATGTCGCAGTGTAGTTTCCGCTCTGATTTTGTCTTACTAGCATGGACTCAGAAGATCTGAACGTTAAGGGCGATAGAACTCTGAGTTCCTCAAATGACACATTTTCGTAATCCTGAATGCAGAAATTGTTTTCATCAAACATTAATTACCAAAATATTTCGTTCATTATACCTTCATCATTGTTATAGAATGATAACGCATTTTGTCTTTGACCGTCACTTGATATGGAATAATCAAGGTTCCCATCATATTTTCCAAACCTGCCGAGTTTTGGGAGAAGTATCCTTTCGGATATGAAAAGCTGGCACTGTTTGATGCAAATTTGGTGTTTAATGTTTTTGCGTCCGAGTTAGGAGTAGCCTGGGCGTCGGAATTTGTTGGGCTCTCATCATTGTTTCCTCCAGCTTCATTTGACGACAACATTGGAATCGCTTTCACTTCCACCTAGGACAGTTTCAGTATCAGAAAATGTTTGTTGCATTCATTTTACATAATTCAACAAATGCACATACCTGCAAATGGTGGGCTACTACGTGATGATTGTATTGGTCTCGGGTCACTACAGTGAAACATGTTTGAGTACCTCGCTTGATGCTTTCTTGCGGAATGATTATCTGCAATTAAATCAACAAGTCTGAGGTTTAGGAGAAAACTTTAGGAAATGCTGGTGCTTTAAAATCTTACCTCGCATTTTTTTGGATCAATGAATGATTCTGGTTGAAGCCAATTTGCAAGCCTTTCTCCACTAGTGTTAGGGGTCCGTGCGACAAAATTTGCAACAAATTCGCGTTCCTTTGATTTTTCTCTGTGGAAAAGAAGCAGATTCGGATTCATTCATAAAAACAATTTCCAAGCTTATGTACAAAACAGAAATATTTCAACAAGAAACATAAAAAGCATGGCTAATTCATGGATGGATGTGGTTTAGCAGTGATTATAACAGAATTGCATGACACAAGTTTGTTGATAGCAATTTGAATTTATCATGAGTGAGCCCGTGTACCATTATGATACAGGCTGTATCTACTAAATACCTATGAAAAAAGTGTCCTTACCAAAAATCGACTTTCATTCTCATTTTCAATCTTTTTGTGGTCATGTTTTGTGATGCAACCGCTACACGCTGGCTTTCGATTACGTTGCGCTTGATTGACGAGTAATTATACAATTCATACGTACAAACAATGAAGGAAAGTTTGTATGCCTTTACGTCAAAGTGAAGATCGAATGTGGTATCTTTGCTTTGTCCTTTTGGTTATCGAAATGAAATTGGTGCATATTGTGGTATTGGCATTCAAGATTACACGTTTTTCATACAACTCTGGTCAACCACTACTAGAAGAGTGGTAGTCTACCAACCACTAGCAGACCAGACTAGACCATACCAGTGAGTCTGCTTTGTCATGTAGTAATTGAAATTGACCATAAAAACCATAGTTGACAGGTATCTACTGCCACCACTGCATGTGCAACTGCATCTGAAAATGATACCACCCACCAGACCAGCAACGAAATGAAACAAAGCCCGTTGCAATGCATCTTGAACTTGCACTTTGAGTTTACATATGAATTAACTTAAGCCATGTCCTTTTATCCAAATTTGTTAATTGGTTGACCATGAAACATTTTGTTTGTTTGTTTGTTACATGTTTATTGGAGTGTCACAGAGCATCAGTTTTCACTGCTTTTCAGCCCAAGACACAATTTTAGCAAACAGAACAGACCAGGCACCCAACACCTTTGTTATGTGACGGTGGTGAATTACAATTCATGTGCCGTCATGATGGATGGACAAATCTGCGAGTTGGCTCAACTAAGGCCTCACAGGAGCATGCATACTCCTTCTGGACTTTGAACCTGGCATTAAATAGGGTCTTCGGTCTTCACTCTCGATTAACACTCCCATGAACCACCACCATCAATCAACACCATCAACCAATCAACCACGTCCACGTCCGCTCTTCCAAAGAAATCCCTCTCCTATGAATCTACTAGTCTCTACCGCTCTTCTTTCCTTCCATTCTTTCACTCACGTCCAACAGAGCAGGATCCAAGCACACCACCGGCTCCCCACCATTTTGGGTTTTTATTTTAACAACTGTTGATTCTCTTTGGTAAGAACTTTCAAAATTTTTTCTGTTTTTAAAACTCTTTTCCATCAAGTTTGCGTACTTGTGTGTCTGACTATTGGAGAGAATCTTTAAAAAGTTTATTCCAACATTTTTAATGTATTTTTGATTGATAGGTTTGAACTGAACTGTCTGCCTTTGCCTTGAGAAAAGATGGCTTCAAAAGATGGGGCTGGGGGAGGGGGAAAGGATATTGTAGCTAAGAATGAGACTGGTGGGAGGTTCTATATTGCTAAAGGAGGATGTGATGGTATTCCTAATCGAGGTGGAACTGATGATGATCGAGGGGGGAGTTCTGGAAATTGGGGAAATTATTACAATCGACGAGGAAACTACAACAATGAAAATTTTAACAATGGCCGTGGAGGCTACGTGCATCACAATCGAGGGTGGTGGAACTTCGGGAATCATAGTGGATGTAGGGTTGTAGGCAATGAGCCACTTGAAAATAAAGTTTCGGATTTCCAGTATGACGCTGCTGCGAGGAAGGAACTGAAGGGTGAGTGAAAATATAATTATATTTTATAGTGGTGGTAGTGGTGGTGGTTTGTTGTTCTTTTTATTGATTAGTGTGAGACTTTGAGTTGATTGAAGAATGAACTGATTGATTGATTTTGTATTTCATAGATGTCCTTCAATACAAGGATATGGGCGAAGACCCCTGGGTCAAACAGCGCCAAGAACTGATTAAAATGTCTATTGGCATGTCGTCGATATTGACATGTCAAGGAGAAAGCATGAAAATGCTGGGTGAATCCATCGAGAAAATTGCTAAAGAGGTAATACAATTTTATAGTCTATTAAAGGTTCTTGAAAACATTAATTAAAACGTGGTGTTTCATTAATTTTTTATCTTTCAGTTCCAGCTGCAGTATCCAGCTCCTGCCACGGAAGAGCCAGAGCCAGTGATTGTTGAAAATGGTGTGGATTCAGGAGAAGTTGGAAAGGCTGCAGAAATTGCAGATGAACGAAGTCGCATTAAGCCCGAACAAGGCATCGTCGTTGTCGTTGCACCTCCAAAACCACCGAAAGTCATGCCCCCTCGGTACATAGCTGAGGAACCAGCTCGTCCAATACCACCACCAGATGTGGATTCCAACGAACGTGTTACCCTGGAGGGATTGAAGAAGATGGAATCTGAACTGGATAACGCTAAGGACACGCTGGCTGGAATATCCAATTCCAAACAGGAAACGGGAAAAGGGCGAAAAGTTACTTCAGGAGAAGTTGGAAAGGCTGCAGAAATTGCAGATGAACGAAGTCGCATTAAGCCCGAACAAGGCATCGTCGTTGTCGTTGCACCTCCAAAA
>JAQIWQ010001644.1:0-10186 GCA_034695825.1 Folsomia inoculata
AATGAGGGAAAAGTTTACATGTAAAGTACAAATATTCAGTTAGAATAGTTGGTGAAGTGCATAAGCTTGACATTTTAAGGGATCTTGTATTTTCATTGTGCATTTCTTGCATTGTGCATTTCTTAAGAGAATAAAGTTTCATTTCCATTTGGAACTGAATGATTTGTTACTTTAAATTCGAGATAAAAAATTTCAACGTTTTAAGCTGGTATAAAGTTTCTTAATATCTAATGTATACTCCTGTATGTAAATGATTTCGGGTCACCAGCACAAAAACAAATGTCAAATGTCACATCATCTTTATCTTTCGTAAACAGCAGGATAATGCAAACAACACCAGTATCTCCAACCAAAATTTAGATGGTTTTGTGAGTTGTAATGAATAAAATGTGTATCAATTTCCGGGAGCACATTCCTTAAAACATTTGCCTTACATGCAACAGATCACAGACAGGTAAAATGAATGATTTTAGCAGGGAAAGATATTAACCCTGAAGCCGCATCAATTGCAATCTCCACATTCCTACAATTTTAGCATGTTCAGTTTGACTGGACCAACTCAAGCCTATTTTCGTTTGATCCAAATAACTTTATTTCATCCATGGAACAATGCATTGATACATAGTATCAAAAGTCAGAATCCACCAAGACCAAAGTATACAAGACCTCGTTTTAATGGAGGTATATATATCATGTAAAAAGTTGATGATTCCTCTACTTGGAATGGATTCCTTCTATTTTGTATCCCATTCTTGGTTCATGGCTACTTATATACACATCCATCCATTGAACCATATAGTACTCAACTACTCATTCTTTATAAATCCGGAGGTTAACTTTTTTTACGAGATGAAGATGAATTTATTGAAAGCTCACTCCATCCATCCATACTCCAACTCCAATGACGAAGATTACAAAAACCAGCAATAAACAAGCTATCAGTGAATTCTCTTCATAAATCATGCCATGAGAGGTAGCCTTTGTCAGGTAGTTGATCTAATGAGTGTGGGCGTTTCTCTGTTTGATATTTTGATTCGATTTCTGATGGAAAGCCAAAGATGGACATGGCTTTGGACACTTATATTATTGACTACGTGTTAAGTTGTACTGGAAAATTATATGAAAAAACTCTTCAGTCCGGCACTGGTATGAAATGACAACTCCATTATTACACTTTTTTATACGGATTAAACAAACTAATTGTAAGTCTCAAGTGATGAATTGCTGTTGTCTTTAAGGTGCAGATTGTATATTTTAAGTTTATCTTATACATATCTCTTCTTTTATCGGCACTCCCTTATCAACATAAATAAGACCATATTACAATCCTGTTTAGACAGATTAATGACAAACAATTACAGGATAGAATATTTGACATTTATTAGTTAATAAATAAATTGCCTGCGTCTGTCGGGCTTGTGGTGGGGTAATCAATGATACAAATTTGGAGATAGGAGGATAGAATTATTTAGTTCTGTTTTGATAAATGGGGATTAAAACCATTCCCGTTATTTAATTTCAGCTTTCAAATGAATTAAACTGCATTACTTTCATATTACCCGAATTATTTGGTTTAATCTCTGACGTGGAACATAAAGTAGAAATTTTAATCTTTGTATGATTTTTTTAAAAAGCATAAAGAAATATATATCTCTCGTTTACTCTTTGAACAATAGAGCCGAAATAATTCACGATTGGATTTTTGTTACATTATTCAATAGTCTCTTGAAATATCAAATCAATAAAATCTGTAAGATGGATTGATTTACTTTAGAATACGCCAAATTTATTTGTATTTACTGACATTGTGCGTCCATTCCCATGATCCATTTCCCATCATTTCTCAAAACTATTTGAATTTTAAATGTCCAAAGTTCGATATTCTTTCGCATCGTTTAAAATTACTTTTTAAATAGTAAACTTTCAACTTAACTTAGGCATTTATCGTTAACACTGGCCATCCAACTGACTGACAAAGCTTTTCAAAAATGTTGTTAAGTATTATTTGGCAAAGAAGTTCTATTGTGTGTGTTCTCAATGCAACGAAAGCCGGTATCACATTAGCATTAAAGTTATTAACCAATCTACAATTCAACAATCTTGTTACTGACACCGTTTGGAAGTTTAAAACTTGAAAACATGGAGGACATTGCCTTAGGGTGGTCACCAAACTTATCTACCTCCACCACTACAACATAGTGTAGGACTAAAAGTATCTTAGCCAGCGTTTAAGATTAACTCGTTCTTTACCACTAACCATATAACCACTACTGTAAAAGCTGTATCTACACTTTCTTCATTCTACGCATGCAAATGAAAAGATGAATGCTGAATTGAATCGTACAATGGTACACGTTCTAGACATTTTATTTACTAATACCTGTATTTCGTAGAATCCCTTTGAATTTTAACCATTAAGCGAAATTAATAAGATGGGCCAATTTATTACACGGTAGCCTCAAGTACCGATACGCCTTCTTTGAAAATAAACAGTTGATAATTTTCCCATCTAGCATATGCTTCACCAAGTCCCTAATTACGTAATTCATGGATCATGGAATTTCCGTTTTGCCGTTGGCTGGCTTTTCCTCTCGCGAAATTTTATTTATACTTCCCTTATGGTGATTCTACCCTAAAAACACCATAACGAACGTAAAAGTATTTAGTAGGAAGAAGATGGCATAAATAATGGCAAAATTAAGGGTACATACCACCCTTTCTAAGATAATCAACTCAACTGACAAACTATAACATATTACAGTGGAATGTGAACAGGTACTGCTTAGCCGGTTGTTAATATGGTCCAAGTTGAGGTATACCTCACTCACATAATTAAGCATTGCCGCAACCAGTCTGATTATTTTTATCTTTCATCTTCTTAATTAACGGAATTTGGATTTTCTCCCGAAATCAACAATACCACGGTTTTAAACGTAATTTAATATGAATGGTAATACAAGTATATTTTAACATTTATTGTGTCTTGTTGGTAGTAACATTTGCATTTATGTTTTAGAGTTTTTATAACCTTTTGGAAATTGATGCCTGCTTCTTATTCAAAACAATTACTCTTAAAGAATTCACCGACTTCAGCTGAGTCTTCTTCATTTGATAAATTATCTTTCAACTGCATGGCAATGACTACTGAATAGAATGATAATCAAGTCATCATTTTTATCCCTGTAAAATGAAATGATAATTTCTTGGAAAAGTTAGCATATCTCTGATTGTTATGAGCAATTATGCGTTGGCCATGTTGGTTAATAATTAATACCAAAGTAAATACGTAAATGCATTAATAACCCTTTATGTATATATCTGTTTCTAACTGATGGAAATTCATTTTCAGCGTTAACACAAGATTTGAATACTATACCAATTTGCCAATTTTTGACCCAACACCCGACAACAACCCGATCAATTATTCAATCAACGTGCAAAGCAAACATTTTGATTTGTTGCCAGTGGTTCAAATAAATTAGTGGGATCCGTGGAATGAATTGTGGTGGTAGGTAAGCGTGGTCGGGTTTTCTTTCACTAAGAAAATGTTTTGCTAATCAAAATCAAAACTTAATAAACTCAAGAGGAGCGCTTATCACTTGGGATATAATTCCTTGCGAAACTTGTCATTCAACATTCCATCTTCCGACGTTTGTTTCGTTTCTTTCTATTAAGAAGCTAAAAAGAAGAAGAGTGTTGCATTAATGGTTATAGTGTTTACTTCGTCTCACCAACCAGCCTTTTCCTTCTTCTTCTTATATGTACAGTTCGTTTTCTTTCTCGTCATTTTCCATCCCAATATTTCATTCTATTTAGATTAGCAGCGGCATGACTTGATAACTCCCATTCAATCAGCAGAGGCATGCAGATTCAAAGTCAATGAAATAAACGTCTCAGTTTAAAATTTCAAATCAATGTTATCAATACGTATTGATGAAATTTCGTGTACCTAACCTAACCTATTACTACCTTATCCTCATCTCTGTGGAATGATGTAGATGACGCATTGGTATTTGTTTAATGTTAGTGTGGATGGGAATTGTTACCAACTTAATACCTTTGCGACTACTTCATTTAATTTCATTGATTGAATGACTACCACACCACGAATTCCACGGACGATGGAGCGGATTCATGCGCCAAGTATTTAGCACAAGAGCTAAATTACCTACCTTCATTTGAATATCAATGAATGGATTGATATGTATGACATTGACAATTCGAGTTCGGCTTTTGCTCCAAATTTTTTGTTGTTTGATTCAATGAAAGGAATTTAATTCAATGGAAGAGAGTACAACATGTTTATTTAAACTCATCGATGACCAACCTCAACCTAAGTAGCTAAATAACAACGTTAACCTTAATTCTTTCTTAACACTTGCTGACAACAGGAGAAGGAGCATTTCGGTCATTATAATGACTCGAATGCATAAAGATATCTGCAACTGTGACATTCTATGCTTAATAGAAATATGAACCTCAGTTTTATAACTCTAATGGAGAATAAATAGGTTATTATTATTTGTTTTGAAAATGCTTCATAAGCACTGCATTTTATATTGTTTTGAGTTCACAAGAAGTTTGCTCAACATAACCTATCACGAAATTCTGTTCACTGGGATAGGTCATGCTATCGAATTCTGACCACTAGGTTAATTATGAATGTGATATTTAATGCATCTATCCTATTACCATTTTTATTACTAATTGCAACGAGACAGGAAATATCAAAGATGCTTCGATCGAGACATCAAATAAGCTCTGCATATAGATGGAAATGAAGATAAACAGAATTTCCTGATAAAATACTAATTTATTCATTAAACGGACCAACCTACAGACGCTAATGAGCAAGTACCAACGTTTTTTTTCCTTTGATAAGTTGCGGTTAGTATCTGTCAATGATCTATATACCAACCAGGGAAAGGTTCACCATGATAACTGCATATTCCGCCTTCAATAGTAATTACTAATTCCTATAGAATATAAAGCAGTTTTGTATGAAACATGTTACATTCCCTGTTTTGTAGTTAGCTATACGTATCTGCCGTTGCCATTTTAGTTGTAGCAATTTCAGTGTTTCTTTTAATATGATTAAATTTTTGGAACAACACGGACCCACCACACCACATCATGTCACACTAAACTGACATGGCATGGCATGAACTGAAGGTAAAGTGATGGATACTACTACATGAGGATGTAATGTGATGTACTGATGAGTGGTTAGTTTTGTATTTTACTTATTTTATCCCTCATTCATTTCTATACGTGTTACCGTCCTTGTTTGTGCATGGCGAAGAGGGAATGGATGCTATGTCGTAGATTTGTAAAAGAAAAGCATCCTACAGACCAGAGTTGGATGGATTTTACTTGGTGTGGCAAAGTAAAGTGGCAACTGCCAAAATAATGTGGTATGCATTGCGTATGAATATGCTAATATTCATGGAACTTGTGTTGTCGAACTGTTATTTAAGCAGCTCTTTACTGTAATAGTTAACAGGAGTCAAGCATCCAGGCAGGATTCGTTCAACAATTTAAATGAGGCAGCGTTTGTTTGGAAGGAAAATTATGGAGTATTGCTTAATCTGGTTAGGATAGGAGAAGGTTTTTAATAAAACATGAATAAGAATTCACGGCAACTTTTATATTGTTTAATATATTTAAATAGAAAATACCATGTGTGTCATTTTCATTTCATGGGAATTGGAAGGCGTACATTTCGCGTTTCAAAACAACAGTTTGGAGAAATATTTGTTCAAATTTGCAAACATTTACATAGTCTTTCGCATTTTGTCAGAGGATATATATCTTCCTCCGTCACTATCCTTTCCGAGTAATCAAGTGATTGATCTTATGTAACGGTAAATTTAAAGTACATACGCAAAAAAAACAAGATCAGATCTGGACAATGTTTGAGCAAAAGGTCACAATATCCAGACGTCATTTCATTTTAGCAAACGCTGAGCACAGGCTCACCCAGCATTTTGATGATTATTAATAATGGCAAACCTTATATTCAATATTTGCAAAAAAAACCTTTGATCTTTAAATACCATACTAAACTGTCCACAAATAGCTTTCAAAAGTACTTGTCGCAGACCGTTGTATTATAATAAACAATTAGGTTGTATTCGCAACTTACCGTGTCAAGAACACGAATCCTCATATTTATCAACATGTACAACTATTTCATTCAGAAACAATTAAAACGGAATATAGTGTAACATACACTTTTGTAGTCTCCGGTGATGTGAAGCTACACCAATTTATAATTCACATTCATTTGATTATAAAAGTGTTTTAAAAACACCCAGTTTCTACGTAGCTGTACCATTTCATGTCACTTTTAACAATCTTGTTGCCAAATTAAATTCAAGATAATGCACCTTGAATATTTTTAAGCCATACACCGGCTTTAAATAATTTGTACGTATTTGCACTTTGTTAATTTCCCAGGTAGTAGTAGTCTGGAATTATTCCAGTGGCCAAACCATTTTTACAACTACATTTTCTGGAGAGGTTTTATAATAACATGACATTTTAGTTAATGAACTCTTACACATTTCTAATGCGGATATCCTATTTCCTTAATAGGCATAAATGTGTTTAGTCCGCATGTGCTACTTTGTTTTGTTTTGTTTATGAATCAAAAAATGTATTTTTATATGTATTTCACTCTTAACAAGAATGTTAATTACAACGTGACACAATTTCCATGGAAATAATGGATCTGAATGTCGTTTTTAATATCTTACACGTCCAGGTTTTAATTTTGTGGCGTTTAGTTACCCCACCACACTACTAAACTGTTTAGGCAAGGCTTTTGCTTTCACTTAAACCAACTCTGCAAAGTATAAGTAATGTCACTTTCACTTACTTTCTCCTATAAAGCAGTTGAATTGTCTTTGGATTTTAATGTTTAGTTCAAATGTTAAAATAAAATCCAATCTAATCCAACCCAGCGCGTCTTTCTTTACGTTATTTCACTTTGTCAGTTTGGATGGAACAGAAGAGAAAAAGTTACACAAAGTCTCTCGCTGCTGCTGGTCTGTACTCTGCTCATACTAAACTGAACTGATGGATTCAATCCTTGTTCTGGCTTTGCCTCTCTTATTCCTTCCTATACTATACTAAGCAGTTTCACACTACTTTACTCCATTCCAGTCTTTAATACAAAACCAACCAAACTGCACTACAGTATGTACAGTCAAGTCAACTTGTTTAGTTGAATGGATGGATAGAAGCTTGCTTACTTTGGTTAATATTATAGTTAGTTAGATACTGGTATAATAAGAATGAATGCGATGGGAAGGATGGACAGATGAAATGCTACCATATAATGTAGCTAAAGCTCGAATTTATATTATAATAGTAAGCAAGCTCAAGTGAAGTTTAGCGAAGGTTGTGTATTACTACAAGAAAAAAGACTACATAGATGGTATTATGATGGTTAAATGTGTGTAGAGTGAATACCGAATCATTGAATACCAACTAAACTAAACTTGCTCATTGCATAAATCTAAAGAGTTAAATTAAGGGTATCATCCTATGTATACGAGAGTAAATACTTTTAGTTCAACTAGTACAAATAAATAGGGTTCTGCAATATCTTGAACATTACTTGAATGGTTGTCAAACAACTCAAATGACAAGACGCATTTTGTTAAGAGAGTGTACATTATAAGTTAGGTATTATGTTACGGATTCATTAGAATTGTCCGATAACAAGATCAAGTTGTTATCAGCAAACAGCCTTCATTCAAGTCATGTAGCTGTTAGCTCAGCATTTTCACAAGATATTTGAACACTTCCTGCACACATTCGAAGATCTTCATTCCACTTTTGCTCTTCAACAGCATCCGTGGGATGTATAGTTTAGTAAACTTTTAAGTATCAGCCCTTTCCTAAGAATTACGTAGGTATTCAAATACATGTATTGCAGCATTGCATTTGTAGTAGTGGTTTTAACATTATAGTATACAATACGAAAAGACATTATATGGAACGAAAATGAAGTTGGAATGGGAGGATGGTTTGGTTAGTCTTCCCTCAACGTATCCCTCAACAGTTCATTTCGACTGTATTAAAGCATTGCATTCACTGGTTAAAGAGTGTGAAGTAAAGTGTAAGTTTGTAGCTACTTACATTACCACTACTACTACTAAAGGAAGGACGGTTCTTTACTTTACGAAGCGTAAGATTTGTAAAAAGATGTAGCCTACGCGAAACTCAACCGAGTCCAAATAAGATTGGACAAACCAAACAAGCAGTAGTAGTAGCATACATACATATAGGCATTGCATATTATCGTGACTTGGAAGAGTTGTTTGGTAAGTCGAATTTACTTTGCCGAGTTTCTTCCACAGCGCATACTTTTACTATTTCTACAACTAACCGATCGGCATCTCGCCGATTTTAACGTAGAGTACTAGCACAAATGCGCAAGTTTGACTCGAGTTACAACTAAACGCCTCCATTCCATTCTGAGATGGCTTGTGGTATGTTATGCCCACTGCGTAGTATACCTCTGGTTGCGGTTGCAGGGGAGTTGAATAACAAAATCGTACTTTAGCAGTTCTGTATAACCCTTTGGCGAAATAAATGAAAATGAACCACTTGGTATGGAACGTAGAGAGAGGGTAGAGTAGAGTATAAAGCGTATTAACATGAAAGGATGATGCGGATGGTCTCGTATATATGAATGTATGAATGTAGCACCAATGGGGGATGTGGAAAATTTGACATATTACAATATCCCAGTTATAGGTTTAGGTAAGACAATTTTGTTTTGGAAGCATTTCATTAACAAATGCTTTTAAGAGGTTATTATTATATCGAGTCATTTAGCAAACTTATGCATCCACCCGAAATTCATTTTCTCATTCATTTCATTGATTCATGTGCATAAAGACCGCTCTGCATCGAGAGTTTTTTCTTTTACTTCAGATTTGGATGGAATTCCATTTTGTGGGATTTTGCTTTGAATTGAATCCACGTTTTGTCCGTATCCTCTTTAAGAAAACGTGAGGGTTGACTATACATAGGTATAAAAATAAGTCTAGCATAGAATGGCAGTAACCAGTGCAATCAAATAAATGCGACTGGTTGATGCAAAAATGTAAATGGTTAAATATTGAATGTCGTGTATTTGGTAAAAGGGGTGACAGTTTTGGTTGAATGGTTCAACTGGTTTCATTTAGTCGAGTCATTTCATACAAATTTTTTAAAAGTTTATATACTAGTTTTAACTTTAACATCGCCAGATAGCTTGCTTTTTCATTCGGTATAGCTTAATATGGATTAGTATGAATGGAATACACTTATTCTGAAATTTCGACGTGGCTCTGTAACATACTATTCATGAATCAGAATATCACAACCTCATGCACTTTGTTGTAGGATGATTCTAAAAATTCCTAGTTTGATGATAGAGATTTAAGCCTTTTAAACTTAAAGTGTTGTAAATTTAATGGGGTTTTCATTAATGGGATTAACGAACACTTTCTTTTCTTTTGTACTCCACTGTATCTGTGGTTGTGTTTTTAAGTGAGTCTGGTAATTAAAAGGGCAGAGGTGGCTAAATGTAACTTTTAACTGCATCAACAAATTAACTTGTGGTAATGTAAATTGTAGTGAAATATGTAGTCGTAAAAGGATAGAGGAATTTTGGGAGCGTATTTAAGACTTGTCATCAGGTCTATAACTATTTATTTTATATTGTAAAATAGTAATACTGACTTCCACCGACTGACTGATACTGACTGCTTTCTTTGTTTCTGACAGAGTTCAGTACGATATTTAATTCTGTGGTACCGTCACACTTTGCTGGCTCTTTTTTAGAGGTCTATGGGATTAGATGTTGTGAGGTCTATGGAATTTTGCCATTTTGTGATGTCATCTTATGGTCGATACTCGATCGGTGATTGGACATTTGATCTTTTGTTCTATGTAGGACTTCAATGTTCCAGGACATATAAATTTGAGCTTTTGGGGTAGACTGTCTTCCAAGACCCCGACAAGAACGTCTCTCTTGCATATACCTTAAATGTTGTGATGTTTTAGTTTTGTTTTATATTCAGTTGTATTTCATCCATCTTCATAAAACTCTCAAAAGATACATTGAAACTCCCATACCAATACATACTCTTTTCGATATACACATGAATCCTGATCCTGGTTATAT
>JAQIWQ010001645.1:0-10185 GCA_034695825.1 Folsomia inoculata
GATTTACTCACGATAAGTAAGTATACAGTTTCGAATATACATTACATGCAATTCGACAACGCAAAATTATTGTATCTTTCTATAAAATGTTTTTAATTGAATTTTTGAGTGTACAAATTAGACTTGGAATTTTCAAAATTTGATTTTTATGAGCACAGGAATTACTTACATAATTTGTTCATGGAACTGGTGTTCAAATACTGAAGTTCCACGATTAATTACGTTAATTAATTACATTTATAGGAAATTCACAATCTCCTATAAATTCTCACTGATGATATGGTAGGCAATAGCAAATCCCATTGTCTGCTGGGTACATACCATTACCAACAATGATAAGATAATTGGGATTAAAACAAAAATTTTCGTTCCTTTCTATAAATTGACCTTATCCCGAAACTTTCTTTTCTTCCTTCAGCGATACAGATTTTTACCACGCATTCTTATCTATTTTTCAATACTGGCAGTATTATACTGCTATTGCTATACATTTTATGATAGATTTGATGAGTTGTAAATGATGATGCGAAATGTGGAATCACTGATTAATATAAAGATTTGAAATGTATGCGTACTTCCTGCTTGGTAGGGCGTGGTCATTTTGTGATAAATATGATGTATGACGATGAATTTATGGGATTAGTAAATGTTATCTTCGCTTAAAATACTGCGTTTCGTATGAAAGCCGTTTATTTTATCAGCATCCAGAGTAGTAACATGATCTGGACCGAACTGACGTCAAAAATACATTTCCAGTTTCATCACCTTCTCGAAGTTTACAATGGAATCTAGATTTGGTTAGGTTATGGGCTTTACTAATTGCAGGTATAAGGTGTTCTGTATATGCACGCTCCCCTTGTTAAGTAGGTGGCCAGTGAACAGGTTTTAGTTTTAAGAAGAATTTTATTTAACGCCTCTCATTGCAATCAAGAAAATTAAAAATCATAGTTGAACTCCTTCATTTTATTAATACTATCATAATGAGAGAACTCATAATGTAACTTTAAAATGTGGCTGTGGAGACAAGCGTAAAATTTTTAACATAGTTTGATAAGCATAAGTACATAAATATATAGGTACAAAGATCAATGATTAGGTATCGTGTCGTGTCAGACTGTGGGAGGACGTCTGCCTGATATTCAATCTGTTCCCTAACTTTTTTGCAAATCTTTGCAAAAATGTTGAGTTGTTTAATATTAATGAGTAAGAAGAATAAATCAATGCTATTAGGTTAAATTAAGACAGGAAATTAGTGTGAAAATGTTTCTTTCGTCATTCTTATGCCTATTGAAACCCGAGCCAACAGGACATAATAAATACAACTACAAATCGGATTCTTGACCAACATGATGAAATATGATATTTAACTGGTCCCAACATTTAGCCAACATTCAACAACATAGGTCGCACCGGTGCGACTCGCACCCCAATATTCAGTCGTAGCACCCAATTATCTATTTTTACAGCCAAAAGGAAACAATTGGTTTTACATTACAAACACTTTACCACTCATTTTAACACCATCATCCTCACAATGATGTCGACTATTGACACAACCTGTACTGTCAGCAAAATTATAAGCAACTTTATCGTTTTCAAACGCAGAGTCAGCATGGTCATTCTATTCTTACATAAATGACGGTTGAATTAGTCTATTGATAAATAAAGTGTATCACATATGCAGCAAAGCAATTAATTTTCGATTATAACAATTTTACTGCGTCATTTCTAAATTGTAACCCGACTGGAAGAAAGCGAATACTAGTCAACATGTAATTACGCTTCTTTTTTATCCAAATGATTCAAATGAATTGTGGTAGAAAAGCATTTCCAGTCATCATTTCAATATATGTAATGATATTTCTTAGGAGGTGGGTAGTTTCGGGTATACACCCGCTCTGCTCTGTTAGGTATATATATATAAGTACCTTCACCCCGTGCCAATAAAGCCTTTAGTCTTGTGTTGCTTTGCATTGTGCACATCATTTGCATAGCATACACAGTTGGATACGACACGTTAGTCGTATCTAACATTGGTGTTCGCACCAACTCATTTTCTCTGGAAAAAGTTGGTGAAAGTTCTCCTGCTGGAGAAGAGTGAGACGGAAAGAACTTGAGACAATGTACTTCTGTGTTATGGGAAATGAATTGGTTTTCCCGTAGGGCTTTGACGGGAAATCGTCAGATTTCCGAAAGCGAAGTGAATTTGCGAACAACTGAGGAATCTAGACCTCGTAGGTTTAGAACGAATACTGATTGAAATACACTTGATTTACATCAAGTACGTGATTTACAACCACGTCGTAACATTTATCCAACGTTCTGGAGTTGCGAATTCCAGTGGTAGTGCTGCCGGAAATAATACTCCTGGGAGATTAACGCCTTTGTTACCTCCGGTCAGACATTTATTTGCTAGAGACGAAATTGTTGATACCAGTGTACGTGATAGTGACAGCGACATAGCAGATAAAACATCAGCTAGTAATGAGCTGGCTATCATCACATCTCCACTACCACCAACATTTTTAGCTGCAGCAAATACCGGTAATTACAACATACTTTCTAGTGAACAACGAACAGAAACAGCGAACAGTAACAGTGAGTTGAGACAGATTGGGGAGTTATCGGACCGTAGACAATTAGCATTATCGGATCGAACCAATCCAGCTAGTGGGAGTATTCATCGGAAGCTGTATTCTCAACCTGTGAGGACTGCTGATCCTGTAGCCAGGTACTTGAGCTTTCTCGCAAGAAGAAAACCTGGTAGAGAACAGCGTGATCAGACTGTAGGGTTTAGCGATAATCAGAATACAGCTGATACATCAAATTTCGGTACATCAGATAAGTCAAAGAATATTCCATCTACTCCTAATTGGGGGTTTCGACCACGAAATCCAGTTACTGGTCGTGCTTTCAACTACATACTTCCTAGGACAAATCATCTGTGTCCACCTCATCTTCGACGTTTTAATAAGACCAGTCAGGCAAATATGTACTCATCTAGGTCAGGTGTGGGATCTACCCACATTACCCCAAATGTCGAAATGCCCAAGTATGTGTTGCCATTATCAAAGGTAGCACTACAATTGTATATCCCTAGATTTAAGAGATGGGCGCAGGCTAGGCATGTTGGAGGACTAGAAGGGAAACTTTATCTCCTTCTGGCCGTAATAAATCCAACAGCCCAGCAATATTTCATGATACACCAGGACGAACAAACGGACAATTTTATAAGCTGGCCAAAGTTTGTTGAAAATTTCCTTGAAAATTGTCCAATGGATACTGATAATGCGAAAACTGTGTTGGAAGTAATGTCTGAAAAGCAGTTGCCTGTGGAGAAAGCTTCTTCATACATTCAGAAGTTACGATCTCGTGTAATTGACGATTGGGTCAAGTATGACGAGAAGGATTTAATAGCCCTCGTGGTGAAAGGATTGAATCCTCAGATACAGCAATTTCTTGAATGTCGAGGTGTCCCAGACAATTATGACACATTGATGCAGATATTGCGCAAATACGAAGAGACGGGATTGCATAAGAAGTTGCAAAATCTGTATCAAGCAGCAGGCACGGGGACAAGCTCTGAGGCAGTAACTTCTGTTACACAGAAAGTTGATAACATAATGGATATGCCCTTGGGAACATCTGATCCGTTGGATGAAATAGCAGGGAAAGTGGCAGAAAGACCCCACTGACATTATAGAAGTTGTCCACGTAGAAAGATTCAAGTTATTCACCCGACGCTTAGAGGACGATGACTCGAAACCAGTTGTCGCAGTTGATGAGGATATCATGCCCATGTTATCACAAGCGCAAGTATCCATACCTATTGGAGTACCAGGAGAGGAGCTAGGGGAAAGTGAACTTCAAGGCGTCATTCCACCTGAGTTAGCGTGCGAAGAAAGTGAGCAGTTGCAAGAGTATTTTTCGCAGCAGCGAATGCCAGTATTGGAACAAATATCAAACGATATTCTACCTGAAGTCAATTCATCACAGCGTGATCTTCCTTTACTACACCCTGTTACACCTATACAAATTGAAGATAATAATACATGACAATTACAACCACATTCAGAAACAGCAGAACCACTACCAAGGTATAATTTGAGACCAATAAGAAATATTCTTTATCAATGTGTTGGGCGTTCATCGTCGTCGCATTATCCGTTAGTTTTTCTCGTCTGCACCAATTGATGTCGCATCAAGTTTCAAAATTACGTCGGGATTTTTGGTGGAACCTACAGATTTTCTTCTTTACGAAACAACGATTCCACTCGTTTTTGAGATACCAGTACCGGAAAGCAAACGTTTTCCGTCTCATGTCGAACTACTGGATCCTCGTTTCGGACAATTAATGGACATCGCCAAAGTTGCAATACAGAAAACGCGACCATTGTCTGTATATGACACCGTTGGCAATGACACATCAAGAAGGTTCAGAGAGTCAGCAGGAATTCTACCTTGGATGGGGAAAGTGTCCAATTTTCTTTATGGAACGGCTACTCAAAGGGAGGCAGAGATACTTATCAGCAACGAAGAGGTACTTGCAAACGCTACCAAACGCGTAGAGGAAGCGTTATTAGAAGACCACAGACAGACTGTCCAACGGATATTGATAACAAACGCGCATTTTTCATCGTTAGACAAGGCTGTAGGAGAAATTCATTCCGCAATATCTACGGATTTGAATGAAATTCGCAAAGTTTCAAACCGATCCTTACTTATACAAGATGAACTCTCGTTCATATTAAGTGGCATTACTCAAAATATTCTGCAAATTCTGTGCAATGACGCACTTCAAAGCTGTCTGGAGGGACGCTTTCACCGATATTTCGTTTCCGAATCTACCTTGGAAATGTATATCCTACAACTTAACACAAAATTACAGAAACACAACTATACTGCAGTTATCAAAACCGGTCAAACTCATCTATTCTACGACACAAGGGGCCTGTCCCTATGCTCAATCAATATGGAGCGAGCCACAATCATCTTGAAGATTCCGGTCCGCCGAAATTTTATAAGGTACGCAACTTACAAAATAACACCAATTCCATTTCTACATGACAATGGCATATGCCATGTCGATATTCCATATAGGAATATAATGATTGGTGAACAAAGTGTCTAACCGTTAGACATACGTTGCGAATATGGATCGAATAAGCTTTGTGTGATTCCAACTTACGACACATATGATTTGTACAACAACAAGTGCTTGGATATCATCACGGCTGATCCGCAAATAACGATGTTAAAGAAGTTTTGTCATCTTCTATGTACCCCTTATGTACAACCAATTGTCATGCGAAGTAAACGACAGGTATTAATTGTATCTGATCAACCCGATGCTCAGATTAATTGTTCAAACAGCACCAGACCTGTATCTACCATGGCTGTCGGAACTACCAAAATTGTTGCACCATGCAATTGCGGAATTTCAGTGGGACAGTTCTACTACACTCCACTATTCCCATGCCCACCAGAAGAAAATACCCTTTCATCAACCTACACATTACCTGCGATAATCACCCATTTTCAAGAACTCATTTTGAAGGAGGCCACCAATTTCAATTCCAATTCTTCGTCCGTTGATCTCGTTGATCATGATTGGCGAACTAAAATTGCATACACCAATTTGGTACCCCCTCCTGTTCCTGAATTTTCTAATTGGCACCTACAGAAACTACCTATCACCACGTGGGCAACTGCTGGAACATTTATCATTTCTATTTTTGTGGTTGCTGTGGTACTAATAATTATGTGCTATTTATGCTGCACTCCCAGCCCTGCTAAACTTATTTTATCACATTTTAATTCCGCTGGCGCAGCTCTGGCTGTACACAACATCAGAGCGGAACCCGAGGAAGCACCCTTCAATATTCCCCCCGGATGGGAATAAGCAGGGAAGTACGGGCATGGCATAGCTTATAAGATACATATAATTCACTAAGATCATTTAATTCATAACTAAGTATACTTCTTAAGAAAACGGCAACTCAGTCGTGGAGCCTTGTGCGAGTGCCGAGATTTCCAAGTCATACATATGTACAATGTAATAGTGTGCACAGTTGTGGGAACTCATTTCTGCGAGTTGCCAAGATTTTCACTTCTTAGTATAGTTAATATACTGGTATGAAACCAGACTGTATTAATTATCAAAGACACATTTGTTACATGGCAACATAAGCAATACACAGACGAGTGTTCTTGATAAGCACGCATTGAGTCTGTAGAACTCATACTCAATTCGGGTCGCATTATGTAAAGGCAGGTCACTAAGCTTTTACTCACCATAAAACCAGAAACAAATAAAAAAGAAGGAATTTTACTTCTATGTGAGTTCAGTTAGAGAAATTGGGTAGAACAATGGCGTTCCCGTCACCATTGTCTTGGGAACCCTATTGTACAATGGACATCATTCTATATCCGCAAGGTATGAGTATTGACTTTGTTAAAGTAGGAGCCAATAATGTAGTGTTAGTTAATGAAACTCGGTTTAGACCATACACGCCATGGGAAGCTGCTGCATCCAAGTTCAAGAAAGAACTTGCGTGTGTGTCGTGGAGTCTCAGGATTTTTAGAAATCACACGGACTGTGAGGTGATAATTAATTCCAACCACAAGATCATGGAGCACCAAACAAATGCTGAGGTGGATTTTGAGAATGACAGTAATTCAGAGCGAGTGCAGTGCAGTTGAGACGTTGAGATGGCAACTAAGCAATACATTTACCAAGAGCTTTATATAGGGGACATAGGCTTTGTTGAGGAGTCGATAGCCACAAAGTATACAACAACTCATGACAAAGAACCTGAAGCGATACCCGTATTTATAATTTTCGGCCGAAAGCAAAGGATTCTATGGCACCATAAGGAAAATGTTTGTAAAGTGTATTGGAAGCTAGTTTTTTTGTCTACCTGTATTTCAACGTGATAAACCTTTTCTTTGTAGAATGAAAAGTGTAATGCTCATTTTTGGACATGACGCCACGTCAGTGTAACCGTTAGAAGATATTGTTTGATGCAGTCACAATCAAAGTACAAAAAGGTCAACTTCAATCAGCAACAGCAGGAATTTACAGCAATATACCTGCATGTATGAGGTGAAGTAGCAACCATCGGCATCAAAGTTTTAACGTGTGACGTGACGGAACCACACCGGCAGCACTAATCATAGAGACAAAAAACAGCAGATAAACATAAACCGGACACATGGATACGTATCTTAATTCATTAATGTATAAATATGTTAGCCGAGGGGACGCCTTTGTTACATAATAATATAAAGTTTTTAAGAATATATAGCAGTAAAGAAGTTATCGCTCGACACTAGTATACGGATTGACATTCTTCATTGGTTACTCGGTGTGATCGACACTCCACCAAATTCAGTGTGATTAAGCCTACATTACTATACAATGTGATTGGGTCTCCGCTGCATTTTAGTGTGATCGCGTCTCCACTTAGAATCGGTGTGGTTAAGTCAATAACTGGTCAGAAGCAACATAATGAAACAGTCCGAATACAAGTTAAACATTGGTTGACATCGTGGTTGGACCAACCAGACTATTTGATTACAGGTTGAAACAAGACGTCTTGAGTCATTAAATAGTTATCGATAGCAGTATAAACCGTACGTATCTGGAGGTTATCTTAAATTATGGCAATAATAAACCGTGAAACATCAAATTTACTTCAAACGAACAGCAAATTAAGTGACACACTCTCCCTAACATTAAAAGAGGTAGGTAGTGTCAGCCAGAACTACTACCTGGACCCTCGCCCCCAATAAAGCCTTAGTCTTGTGTTGCTTGTCACTGGGATCACATTGCTTGTATCATTGGAATCGTTAGTCCTTAACCTACACCTAATAATATAATGAAAAAGTTAGACCCCCTATAACTAAACTTAATAATATAATAAAAAAGTTAGGTTACATACATACGTACAACACGAAGTGCAATTACATTAACAACAGGGAAACCTTCAGTGTCACAGATGAAGAAACATTTTCATCCCCTATGTACACCTTACGCTCAGTCCATCGTTATGCGAACTCGAAGGTATGCAGTAATCATATCTGATCGAGCACAGGCCCAGATCAACTGTCCCAATACCAATACAACGGCACAGACAGTTGACATCGGAACTACTGTCAGTAGGCGACTGACGGGTAATCGTCATGTCGCCTAGCAACCGAACGTCACAACTGACGCCGGTATAAAAACCCACGATATGCCCCAACTCGGGGGAAGCAGGTAGCACAAGCTTGTACCACAATCTAAGAAAGAATAAAAGCTCCTTTCTTCGAAAGCATCCAACGCTCATTCTTAGCATAAGACTACACCCCTTGAAGTTAGTGTCATCTCACCCCACCTTCAACACTAACACTACTAAGATGGTTGTTCAATGCAATTGCGGCATGGCGGAGTGTAAATACCGTTATCCCCCATTCTTTCCTTGCCCGCAAGAGAAGAAGATATTATCAGGCACTCTAGTGGTATGCGTATATACACTTACAAATCAAAAAGCCCTTAAGATTATATTACTTTTAGATGTACAGAAAGCACCCCCTCCTGTTCCTGAATTTTCTAACTGGCATCTACAAAAATTACCCATCACCACGTGGACAACCGCTGGAACGTTTATCATTTCTATTTTTGTGGTTGCTGTGGTACTAATATTCACATGATATTTATGCTGCACTCCCAATCACATTTCAATTCCGCTACGCAGCCCTTGCTGTTCATAATATTAGAGCGGAACCTGAGGAAGGTCCTTTCAATATTCCCCCTGGATGGGAATAATTAGGAAGGTACATCATAGCATAGCCATTATAAGAGTACTGATTATGATTAGGTGTAGTGCATAAGGAAATGGCAACTCATTTTCGGAGCCTTGTGCGAGTTGCCGAGATTTTCACTTTCAGTGTGGTTGGTATGCTGTATTAATTTTCGGGGACGCAGTTGTCACATAGCAACAGTAGCACGACACCGAAGATCGTTCTTGATAATCACCCCAACACGGCATGCCCCAACAAAAGGGGATTCGGGGCGCATACGCTTATCAAAGGTTTATTTATTTCCCTGAAATTTTATACAGGGACGTAAATGAACATCCAGAATTAATGTTTCAATACCTTTGAAACATTAGTTCATTCACATTAGACGGTGACATAAATGGCTATAGGGCTATAACTGATAAACAAGCAGTATAAATTCTAACTAAGTAGACAAACAAGAAATTTTGGATACATGTTACAATATAATGTATCGCGTTGGGGAATCTGAATGTCTTTCTGGCAGATTAATTCTACGCCTCTCTCGCTAAATACTAACTACAACGGTACTATAAAATTGTGACGAAGAGAATAATCAGGAAGGACAAAGTATAAAGAAGAAAGATAATAACAGTCCATATTTCGACTGCTACTAGTTCCTCATCAGGACGGAATTTTGATGGCTGGTCGTAACTGATGGGGAAGCGAACGACAAGAACAAAGAGGAAACGAAAAAGAGAAAGAAGACTGTTTACACAAATCAATTATGCTGTGCGACCGTTACGGTCCAGGCTCAGGAACCTCGGGGTCGCCCGTAGCCCGACAGCAATGCAAACTGCCCTGAAGGTGTTCAAAGATTTTTCAAAATACTACTTCAGCAAGGCTGAAATTTGCGTTCCAACAGAGTGCTTAGATGAACTTATAGTTTTATTTTGTGGCTCAAACGACTGACCTTATCTTACGCCTCCACCAAAAAGCGATAATATTAATATCGTCTAATCTATCATGACTCATAAAAATGGTCTCAAATACATAGCAACAACTAAAGCATTATTCGTGGAACTTATTTTCCTTTCTTAGAACTAAGTTTCCTTGGCTGTACGCAGGACTTAAATGCCTAGTATTTGGCACTGTAGTGTAAATGTAAGAATGGGGTCTAGGATATTTGCCGGTGCTCATTTGCCGGTGGACAGTTGCCGGGGCTCATTTCCCGGTGGACAGTTGCCGGGGACGCTCATTTCCCGGTGGACAGTTGCCGGGGATGCTCATTTCCCGGTGTACTCATTTACCGGTTAACTCATTTGCCGGTCTACTCATTTACCGGTTAACTCATTTGCCGGTCTACTCATTTGCCGGTCTACTCATTTCATGATGTAGGGGTTTCGACCATGCTTGGTCCATGAG
>JAQIWQ010001646.1:0-10185 GCA_034695825.1 Folsomia inoculata
GCTTATGAAGAGACGATGAGAAGCATTTTTGAAGCGGGAATTCTTAAAGAGTTGGCAAGCATCGCTACTTGGCAAACCAGTAAACTGGTAAAGATTCCAAGGGAATTAGTTTTGGCGGAGGAGGCATTCAAACCGGCGGGATTTAGGGGTGGGTCCAAAATGTATGTGGTCTTTATACTGTTTGGGGGTGGTATAGGAGTGGGTGTGGTGGGATTTTTGGGAGAGCTCCTTCTGCAGTGCCTGTTTGGTAAATATAACTCCTGCTTTAAAGATTGGGCTGGGAAAGACTTTTAGTTCTGATTCATATAGCTGATTATCTAGGTTAACTTAACTCAGGAATAAATTATCACTGATAATAATAATAATTGAATTGGATTAGTCTTGTTTTGTTAAAGTGTTGAAAATGTTACTTTTGCTACCAAAGGTTATACCAGTCAGTATATCACAGGTTGTCACCCAATACATGTCACATTTCGAATAAATACTACATGTACTACGGACTAAGTTAGGAACTACATAAGTTCAAAGAAAGACTTTCACGCCTACCCCTCAATCTATACTCTTTTAGCTGCTTTACTCTCATAGTAAATAAATACAACAACGCTCATTAACGCTGTTATACTTTTAAGGAATGTTGGTGTCAAAAGACCTTCATATTTACATTACCCGCCCCTATCAATATTTGTCTTGGTAATACCATGCACGCGATAAGAATGGTGGAGCTCGCAGTTTATTTGGATATTCACAATTTATTGGTTAAAATACCTACAAAACTTCAATTATCGATGCATACATAACCTCATTCCTACGAACGATCAAATTCTTATCAGTGTAGATAACGTATAACAGCGAGAGCTTATAATAGACATTAAATGAATGCAATCCACAACATACGTATTGCAAACCTCATTCATTACAATCACCATGTATTTATTATCATTCTTTGCACAAGTCTTTTCCCAAGCAGATAACTGTATTTGGTGACGATAATAATAAAGTTTGCAACATCACCACACCACCCTTTTGAATGGGCTCCATTACGAATTGTCATTTGCTCTTAAACTTTACAAAAATGGCCACCTCCCAAGTACCACCAAAGACATCCAACGACGAGACCTTCTTACCTGACAGACTTAAATATCAAAACTGCCTAGGTAGTGGTAAATTCGGTGTAGTTTTGAAAACTGTTGCAGAATCCAAACAAAGTGCTATTGCAGTGAAATTCCTTTTTCCAACCGAAAAGGAATGTCAGGAAATCCTCATGGAAAGTTCGGCCATGGGGAGCCAGTTGATAAACCACGAAAATATTGTTCACGTTAACAGTGTTGCAAGAAAAGAACTGAACGCCCGTGAGCTAGGAACTATATTTACGGATGTTATATTATTGCCAGACGCAGCACAAGGGCTACTCGATGACGTATACAGACGTCTGTATGTTGCACCGATTAGAAGATCAAGAGTGATAGCATCCGTTTGCATTCAAATGGAACTATGTGGTGAGAATCTAAGACGGTGGCTTGGTGAAAATAAAAAGCGCGATTGTGACAATATCTGCCTTCAACTACAACAAATGACTATAACCAAAGACTTGATTACTGGGCTTAAACATCTCCATGATAACAAAATCATTCACCGCAATTTGAAGCCGGAAAATGTCATGTTTTCCAGTGCAAACTATCGTTTTCCAGTTAAAATTGGCAACTTTGGTGTTTCCAAAAAATTACCACTTGATTGTACAGAAACAGAATCTTTCGTAAATTACATAGCCCCTGAGGTTCTTGATGGCAGCAAAGACTATAGCTACCAGTCGGATTTGTACTCGTTGGGGTTAATTATATGGGAAGTTGTGCAACCCGTGAAAGCACTTTTATCCCAGAAGTTAGCTTACGACAAACAGGAAATCTTGTTAAAAATTCATCCGTTAATGGGCGCGGTTAACAAAGTCATTATTCAATTAACGAAAAGAAACACGATTGATAGGGTAAACAGTATACACGATGTGGCTGAATTTAGCGCTGGTTTAGGACTGAAAGGTTGGGAAAAATTTCTAATCGCTAATAAACAAGAAATATATGTGTGGAACAGTTCAGGCCAAATCTGTGAAATAGCGTTTTGTCCTATTAATCCCCAAGAAATGCATGTCAAAAACAGTGGAGAACTTGAATTGTGCATGAAATATGTAAAATGTGGTTGGGTAATTGTGCTAACTGGCAAAGTCTTTATTGGACCATTTACATTGAATGCAGATAATGTTTGTATTCGAGGCCGTCGGGTACGAGAGAGTCGAGTACGTGTGATTGTGTGTAATAGTATTAATTCCGCGGGTTTACAAGTTCTTGGCAATGATTGTAACATCTCGGATGTTAAAATAGAAGCAAAAGGATGTTTGGGAATACAATTAACCGGATCCCGGAATGTCATTCGAAATGTTGAATCTCGGGGTTGTATTTTAGTTGACGGTGACGAAAACCGTCTAGAGGATTTAAATATTCTGCATTCTACGAATGGAATAATAGTACAGAGTTGTAAGAATGTGATTGACAATGTATCGTTGGAAACTATAAAAGAATGTGGAATTATCATTGCTTCAAATTCGAATGGAAACACCATCTCCAATATTAGTGGGTCGAAAATGACAAGCGGGATACAAGTATTTGGGTCAGACAATCACTTGTCAAACATTACATTCGAAAGGAGAAAGCTGAAGGAAAAGGACAAAGGAATTAATTTTCGGGGGATGGAACTTTTCTCCTCAGGTTCCTACAATACGATTCAGAATTTTATCTTCCATAGCGTTAAAAATGATTGGGGTTTGTATATTAGTGGAAATAATTCCATTGTGACGGATAGCAAATGTGGACCTCGTCTTTATCTTGGTGGTAGCAATAACACGCTTATCAATGTTGACTGTGGGAAGTTTGCAAGCGTTCCTATTGATGTTGCAGACCTTAACCTGATAAGATGTATTGGGAATAAAATAAGTCTCAATACATTACCAGAAAACGTACGTCCAATCGAGTGTGACTACAAACGTGTACTAAATAAAGACGAGGTTAAAAGAGACATTGAGAGCTTTGTCCCTACAGTCGTACATGTTGTTAGCAATAGCATGGACCTGAATAAGTGCTTAAAGAATGCAGAAAGTGGTTGGGTGATTGCTTTAGAGAAAGGCTTTTACTTCACTTCCTTTGTTTTAAAACATGACAACGTCATCATTGTTGGCAAGGGGTCAGAGACTATTCTAACTTTCAGGAAGAGGTCTGGGGTTTGCTTTTTAGTAACAGGAAATGGATGTAACATTTCGGATGTCAAAATCATGTCACCAAGAGCTTGCGGTATAAGACTAACAGGATCTAGAAATACTATAAAAAACGTTGAATTTGATGTAACCTCTGCGAAAAAGTTGTATTCCTGTTGCGTTGACGTAGATGGAAATGAAAATCAATTGCAAAACTTGCAAATTTTGAATGCAACGACTGGAATACATCTAAATGGATGCAGGAATGTGGTTGACCAAGTGAACTTGACAAATGTTGATATTGTGGTTTCAGTTGATGAAAATTCCAGTAACAACTCCATATCGAATATCAATGGTCAGGATATTGGGCATGGAATAACAGTGCGCGGTTCTTACAACAATCTCTCGAATGTAACTTTGGCCAATAGCATGCGGCTAGATGGCGGTGTTTCACCATGTGTCAATCTCTTTGGCATCAAACATACAATTGAAAACCTTACCTGCCACGGTCATTCCAGTTCTTCGAAAAAACAGAAGTGGGCTTTAAAAATAGGTTCACCCAATTCTGCCGTCATTAATAGCAAGTGTGGTCCTATTGAGGTGCGCGAGAACAATGTAACGCTTGTGAACGTAGATTGCGAAGAGCTAATTTGGGTGTCTAGATCAGTCGAAGGTATAAAAATGGTCAATTGCAACGGAAAACAAGTAGCGGCGTTCGAAAATGTAACCCTAATCGAGTGCAACTTTGAGTCGCAAATCCTTAGTTGATTCAATTAGAAACACATTACAGAGTTGATTTCACTACAATTTCACTACAAGCCAACCAAGCAATAATAACACAATTTAATCATAACCAAAATTTACAATGTGTAGTTTCTATGATTTAACGTTAACCAGTTTAATTTTTTTAAACTCAACGTAAAGGGCAAGAAAGTACACAATTAAAAACACTATTTCAGTTCAATCTTACGAGTGCTTTACGCAGCGCTGAAGGTGCACTTCAGGACCCTTTGTCGTTCGTTAGCAATTGTTGCTACAATAAATTGGTCCTCAATTATTTGAAAAGTGATTCACATTATTCTTACTCTGGGCTGGATTGCTGACATTTGCGCCTTCTCATCAATTTTATGGGTATATAGACTAAAGAAAGTTGAATTAATGAATATGTCATGCAAATGATTGTAGTTTCCTTATTTATTTTAAGCTAAATAAATCAGAAGACGTCAGAGACAAAGGAACAACCACCTACAGGACCAACAACCAAACGTAGATTTATGTTAAACTAAAACAAACACACATAAAAAGTATATTCTCTCCTAACAAATACCATTCTCTCTGCTGCCCGTCTACCCTACCAATGTGCTGATTACTTGGACGACCGTTCATTTCGGTCAACTTTACAAAGTTTCGGAAACTAAATTTTACCCATGGTCCTGCAAACAGCAGCTTGTCGATTCCGCTGAAGAGGTTCAGAAGACGTCTCTGTCTGAAATGTAAGCTGGTACTTGCATAAAATTTGATGAATGAGGTTTTATTATTTAATCTTATTTGCATTTTATAACGTGTAGAGATATGGTGAATATGTGCTGCCACTACAATCACGTTTGAAGGTTTTTTTACAGCCGTGGCACATCCATTCTTGCGTTGTTTCAGCATCTTGGATGTTATGCGGTTAGCACATTTCCTATTTCGCCATCATGAATTATATTTTCGTAACAATTGTGGATTGTGAGTTTGCTTTTCTTGCCGATATCTCAAGCCGATGTTACCAACCTTGTTGCCCAACCCCATCGAGTTTCGCCTTGCCGACATTGAATACCAAGATCAGTTCGTGACTCAAGGTTGAATTGAAGAGGTGAATGGACGCGCTTGCAACGTGACCAACCTGACTGTAAGCCAATACGCACAACACAAAAACAGAATTTGAAAAGGTTGAACCCCTCAACAGTTATCGTGGAAATGGACGGATAGACGGACTATCAGACGGACGGACAGAGTATTCTTCTGCGTTACTTAGTAGTAGTAATTTATTGCTTAGTGTCCTGTATCCTTTGCAAGAACACAATCATTTTATATACATACATCAATGCTTCAATTAAATATAATATAATATTATGATATAGTAAGACAAACATGTAAAAACTTGTAAAAACTTGTACGAAATAGCAGAAGAGTATGTCAGGTCAAGTACATTAAAGATTATCAATTAGTTAATCCGAACAAAGATCAAGATATTTCCCTACACAGAACCTAAACAGGTATAAGTTATTCACGTAGTTTGTAGGGAATAACTGCGTTACTTAATAACTGCGTTACTTAATAACTGCGCTACTTAAAAAGCATGACCCACGAACGATAAAGTATTAACTTAGCTGCTAAATCATTAACTATCTATTGCTATGAATTATCTTTATTCTTGAAAGTTAATGATAACATGTAAATATATGTTAAGGATGATTTATAAATTTAAACCTAAAATCGTTCCTAATAAAAATTCTAAAACACCAAAACCCATGCCTAGGTAAGGCTTATCTTTTATTGACTCATATGACAGACACCTGAAATTAAGTGTAATGAATTTGATGTACATAGCTTTTCCATGCAAAATGTTATTTTTTATAACTAATGAAGAGAAATCATGAGTTGACCAAAATCGTAAGGCACTGTTTTAAATCATTGTTTGCTTAACTTGAAAACAAATACTACTCCCATGGGTAATGAATAATTTAAGCATAGATATTTACTCAGCAGCTATCACCTTTTATGGTGATTGAAGTTGATGATTAAAATATCAACAATCGGGTGATGTTTCAATTCTACTTAGTGGAAATACTGTTTGCAGAAGTCTATACTGTCAATGATATTCACATGATAGGTAAGGCAAGGAATCCAAACGAAACTGTCTTTACCCAAACAGGAACAAATAAAGCTACATGGGTTGTCCTTGTCCGTTTGAATAAAACCCCTGAATAATTGAAGTCATATGAATATGACTTTCAGACATATTGCAACTTAGTTAAGCAATGATTCAAGTAGCTTGTGTTACTTTATGTGAACGTTATGTCCGTTTGTCTGAATATGAAATTCGAGTGCATTTGACTGGATATGGTTATTATTCATGAGAAATAAACTATGCAACAGTATACTCAATGATCGCAAGATTCGCACCAAAGTACAGGTACGTGGGGACAAGATGCACTACTTGTCTCAATGTGTGTACTGTGGTGCGGTGCGGTGCGGTTCGGCACCGGTGCGGAGTGGTTGCACCCACAACCGGTTTAAGTGAAAATTCGAACCAAAGTACAGGTACGTGGAGACAAGATGCACTACTGGTACCAATTTTGGTTGGGTCTCTCAACTTGTGATTCGGAGTGGTGTGGTTTACACCAGAACCGGTTTGTACATTTTGGGTTGGTTGGTAGTACCCTACTTTTACTTTCATGAAAATGAGGAATTTTCATGAGGCATTTTTATACGACAAGGGGCTGAGCATATCAAGCGAAAGCCAATAGAAATCGCACAGGGACAGACAGACGGACAGACAGACGGACAGACAGACGGACAGACAGACGGACAGACAGACGGAAAGTTGTAAAACACAAATGATCTTGCGATCATTAATAAATTTACTGTTAGTGTACTTGGAGCACGTCATCCTCTTCATTAGTTATAATCTTTCAGGGAGTGTTTGTTCCATGCGCTTGGAATATTTTAGTTCTTTTAGTTCATTACTCAATTACATGTCATAAATTCCAATCGTAACTCCTGTTACCTTACGATAATTGATGAATCACTTCCTGATGTACGGAATGTGGAAATCCCACTCGATGCACGAGTGTCGACATATGTGGCTTGCGTTATCTTGTCGCAAGGAATTTGTCAAACTACTCACTTCCATTGCGCTACTTTGATTTTTATATCTGCTTAGGAACAGTTAAATCCATGTCACCAGTATCAAAGACACGAATTGGCCGCATGTGATAATGCCCGTGGAGGAATGAATAATTTCTACGTTTGTCAGGCTGCTTAAATAATTGACGTCAATCCCAAGTCAACAGTCGATGTAAGGTGGAAGTAAGGCAATCCGGTGTAGACACGTCACCCAGTGTTTGTTGGTTCCAGAAACAAAAGAAGTCAATATGTAGAAACTTACCTTCACTGAGCTCAATTCATTCGTTTCCACTAAATTTACTTTTCATTCAAATATACGATAGCCCACGTTACACATTGCATGCAAAATGCTGTCCTCAATTTTCATTCTGCATTTGAAACTGCAGTTGCAAATTGGAGACAAGTTCCAATGCCTGTACTATACTTGGGACCCCAAGTCACACAAAGTCATCCCTTCACATAAAACACGTTTAGCTCAAGTTGGAATTCTGTTCCATCTTTGTTACGTCATACTGCCTCCCTTTGTAAATGATTATTCTAAAGAAACTACTACAACGGTAACTGCCATATCAACCTTCTTCGCCATTGCTTACGTTGGTACACTTATTGCTCGCTGGGAGTGGGGGCCATCTACTGAAAACATTGTACTAATGAACCTTGTTGCACAGGAAAAGCAACGTAAGAATAACTTAAGTAAAATGAGAGGGCTAAAAACCATTACAACTTGCAGATTCGGCAGAAAAGTCTCCACGATGGGCACATACAGCTCAGAAAATAATGATTCACCTGGTCTTCAGTCTAATTCATTGCGCTTATATTATCGGTGCCATAGCCGTCAGATTCCTGGTATTTTCCAACCCGTGTCAACAACCATTCATGGGATCGGTCTTGCTAACTTGGACACAATGTATGGAACCATCCGTTCATTCATCACTTGCAGGGATTTTGTTCAAAGCTTCAATCCTTGCCTGTGATGTCGGATGCTTCATAACTTTCGCAGTCAATTCCGGCCAGTACCTTGGGTACATTATGGTTGCGGGGATACTGTGTTTGTGGGAAAAGTCGAGCCTCATCTTCAAAGCTAAAAAATGGGGAATAAATATTCTGAGGGAATATCGTCAACTCCAAGTACTGGAGAAACTGCTCAACTCGTGCATTCGACACAGAATTTTCCCAACATTGGCAACTGCATTTCCGTGTCTTCAGATTCTGACGGGCGTTGCAGTCATCAATCTCAGAGATACACTGGACGCGGTGCCGTTCTATTTTGTGGTTACGATTTTCACGGATATGTTAGCTTTCAATGTCTTGTGTTTTTCGGGAGCGAAGCAGATATCGAGCCAAAGCAGTGATTGGTTGAACATGATGCGGGGAAAGAAAGGGAAGGGGCAAAGAAAGGTTCTGAAGTCGATGATGCCATTGAAGGTGTGGTTCGGAAGTAATTTTGTGGATCGATCAACTCCGCTCGTCGTGCAGCATTTTTGTACCGTTCAAACCGTTAATGTGATTTTGCTAATGTAAATTCCAGATTATATAATATTTTGCATACTGTAGGCTTTATTATTAGAATATGGTGCTTGTTTAAATTGTTGTCGTTTCTCTTGGCAACACTAAGACAAATATGTCTTTAATGATACAAATCCTTCTCTCCGGGGCTGCTAACCAAAGTGGCTTATGAGTTTGTAGTAAATGCTGATGGGTCTTGAAATGTTTGAAACAAATAAATGTAGCCCTCTTCGTCTCTAGCTGCTCACGTTCTGGGAGTTTTGGAGTTGCTCACATTCTGGGAGTTGGGCGAATTGTTTGGGGCCTGCACTTACTTCCTACTGTCTTCTTGGGATCATGCGTTGCCACTTGATTTTGTGAGCAACTAGGTCGTTACTAACCTTCTCGGCATGGAATAAAATCCAAATAATCTCATTTGGGTAATCAGGCTATAAACAGGTGATAAAAGATTACCATGTGAAGTTTGCCGGCTCCAATCCAGCCTTATCTAACCAGACACCAAACCAGTGAACAGTTGGCCAGCAGATGCATACATTACATCGATATCAACCTTAACTACCGATGCAAACCAGTAGCCACTGATTGACAGTCTATCAGTTTGTTGTACCGACTCACGTCAGCTAAGCCTCTGCCGATCAGTAGAAGTAGAAGATACTCTTCAGGTACTTTGTGGCTTGCCATCAGGGTTTAGTGGGTTGTATGTCCTTTGCGTACAATTAAAGGGTTCCTCAGAACCGTCGATTACTTTTTTAAAAGCGCAAAAAAGTTGACGGTTCCAAGGATCGAACTCGTGACTGATACGCAAAAGACAAAAGGCTTTTACCATTAGACTATCATGGCGAGCTACAAATCCGTTGAAGTTTATCTTCGTGTTGAACCGTTCGGCAGAGGCGGACTCCTAGCTAACGTGAGTCGGTATAACCCATAATATCTTTATCTTTTAGGAAAAGGCTACTCCTATTCTCAACTAATGCATTGGCGGTCTCTTCAAAACGTCCTCAATATGGCAGCCACACAGGACGCTCATTATTCAGAAATTCTATATAAATGCTTCTTTATAAGCACCCCTCCATCTTTCCCCTCTTCATGTCTCTCCTTAAGAAAATTATGGATCCAAAGACGGTAGGAAGAATTCAGTGCTTCTCGCGTTATGTGGAAGAATGGTGTCCCCTCTTACTGAATGAGGCGGATAAAGACTAATTGGGACACTGGTACGAAGGGAAGAGGGTCATGAGTTGAGTGACAAGAGGTTCGAATATCCAACAAATTAAAATTTCATTTTGAACAATGTTAAAATTAAACTTGACAGTTTTATTTCAAATAAATTCATGATCATGCAATTACTGAGAACCAATTAATGACTTAATTAAGCAAAATACAATTTTGAAACTGTTGAACCGTCCAGTTCACCGTGTCAAAGTGACACACCCAACACTACGATGCCGGGTACTCTCCTGGTAAATTCTATTATGGCCGTCAATCAACGAGTCCAACATGTCCAAATACCTCAACAGTTCAGGATGATTATTAAATTCCCTCAATATGACTTT
>JAQIWQ010001647.1:0-10175 GCA_034695825.1 Folsomia inoculata
TTTGAAGTCTTCTCATTTCGAGTGATGGCACCGAATCCTGTCCTTGGTGTTCCATTGAACGGAGCAGATCGTTGTGGGTGGGAATTTCCTCTGCCTCTTCGAGTTGAGTGTTGGTAATTTGCATTGTTGGGGATGTTGGAGTTGACTCCATTCGATTGTCTAGGGAGATTCTGTCGCCAACTATGTCTACCTCTTCCACCTCTGGGTCTTGTGTTGTTTTGACCTCTATTTGTTTGGTTGAAGTATCTTGGATGGCTGGGATGGGAGGGATGAATGGGTGGGAGAGATTGTCCTGCTTCGAAGTTGCTGAGTTCATTGCAAATAGATGTAGCATCTAATTTAATATTTCCGTTTCTTATATTAACTACAGTTGAGTGTGCATATCTGTTCGGAGTGTCCTCTGGAATCTTTTCTGGATCTGTTTTCCTCCATAAAGGGGTGGCATGTGTGAGTTTGGATGGGTATTCCGTAAAATCAATCACTTGAATTTTTTTAGAGTTAGCATATCCTACTACTGCTACAGAATATACAGCTGCAAAAATGTATTCGATATCTTTACGGTTTGAATCATTTTCTTCATTTTCTTCTTCGATGCGACCGTTTTCCATTTCTGTCTCGGCTAAGAACGATTTGATCCTTCTGAACATTTTCAGGACAAGGAGTTGTAGAACAAAGTCTGTACCTCTTGTGGCTTGTCTTTGTAATTCCATTGTATACTCTTTCTTCAGTTCTGTCATCTTTTGCAAAGTTTTCTCTGGTAGAAACGTGAAGTTGGGGACATTTAAGTTAGTTTTGGGATTGCATAAACTTTTCCCATTTGAAGTGGCTCCTTCGATATTGGTCTTGAAATATTTGGACTGGAAATAATCTACACATTTTTCTGTTATTTCAACTGCTAATTCTTTGGGAATTTGTATATCGCATTTGTGTCGCAACCAGGATTTTATTATTTGAAATGATGGTAGAATTGGGATCATTTTTACGTCCAGCATTAACTCTAGGAAATACCGGACCATGGGATCTGTATCATAGTAGTCTAAAAAATCGTGGATGCAGCATTTTTTGATAGGGTCGATGATTGTGAGTAGTTCCATTTTTTCATCCATATCACTAAATAGACCTTTCTTTTTGTTTCTTCCTTTTTGGAGTTGATCTGACTGCTTTCTTTTGCGTGAACTTGAAGGGGTAACGTTGAAAGCGGTTTGTGAGGTGAATGGTTTGCTTAGAGTAACTTGTTTTTGTATTTTTTGGCTGCTATCTTCGTCGTCATCTTCAACGCCAAATAGCCAGTTTAGATGGGCATCTTTTGATTTAGGTTTTGAAGTATTTTTAAGTTTTGGAGAGTTTGGTAAGTTTTGTGAATCAAATTCGCTGATGCTGTAGATTGTTTCATCCATCGGGATTAAAAATGCTTGGAGTGTTGTGAAACGAACTTTTTTGGAGAAGAAAAACACATCCAACCGATAAATGATACAATCATTCTGCTAATTCCTTCGTTCCTACTGCAACTGCACTTATTTTCAAAACCTTGTCGGCGGCGTAGCATGGAATTCAGATCTTTAGAGGCGGCGGCGCGGCGCTGCGGCGTGAGGATAAATTTGTTTCGGAGGCTCATTTAGTAAAAATTGGGTTCAAATGAAAGACGGGATATGTTGACAAGGGGCAATGAACAAATGTTTGCTCTTGAGAGCGGTTTGGCAACTGTCCTGAATCTTTATCATTCATTGTTTTTTCATTTTCCCCTTGGGTTGTTTGGACCAGGTGGAAAGTTGATGAGGGAAAGGGGACAACAGGTATACGCTGATTAGCTCTCACTAAACGAGGAGGAATAATAACAAGCCTCGAATTTGGTTGCAGTATTAGCAATTTCTTTGTAAAAGGTAAATATGTGATTCAGGAAAGTATTTGTCGATTATCAAAGTGTAAAGCCAACAGGGAGGCAACGACTTGGAAAAGGACTGTCCAGCTCTTGCCAAATAGGTGCATTCTAGAAAAGATCTTATTAACAAAAATATTTTACATATTATCCTGATTTTTGTAGCACGTTATCATATAAATTTTGAAATAAATGAGTGGTACATGAGAGGAAAATGAGAGGATCATGAGTAGTAATAAGAATAACACCCTAGACCACGGTTGTCTTTCGACCAGGGTTATCATGGGGGTGGCCTACCACGATGGGGGAGTGGTAGTGGGGTTACCGCGACTGTTGTTATCGTTGTCATTGTGAGGTTGTAATTTACCAACGATAATAATTATACTGTGAACTATTTGAATTGTGGTGAATGTGGAAATTTATTTATAGGATTTATAAAGTAGTGTATATTAATGTAAATGTGTGATGATATACATATTTATCTATTTTACTTATAATCGAATTTTTAATTTTAGATATGTACAAAAGAAGAGTTGGCGGATTTCATGAAGTGGAGATGTTGGTTGTTGTTTGAGTCCTATGTTATTGTTGGATATAAATAACTAACCAAATGATAAACGAGACGAATTCAATTCTGTTATCCTGAATCGACGAAGTATAAATTCAAGAAGAAAAATTGGGATTATTATAATATCATAGCTTACATTTGACGGAAAACGTTTTAACGTCATGGGTTCGCAATGGGAATTGGAAACGGTTTCCAGATGCTAACAGTTTCTGGTGATGGCTCACAATTTTGCACCCAGGAAGTTATGCACCCAGGAAGACGACCAGCTGGGCCTTGAGTATGACGATTCGAAAACATCATCGTCCTTTGAAGATTATGTATGTATTATGTGGAGTGGACCCAGCTATTAAGCCGAGCCCAGCCGCGGAGGCACCCGGAGAACATTGGGCCTATTACAGCATATCTCCATCCTACATTATTCACGAGGATATGGGAATCTTAGTTTCACCACAGCAGCTATATTATCCTGACCCCCAGATGAACTGCCATGGTTAAGAAACCATTTAAGGGATATGAGATGGATACGGGAGAAAGATTGCCTTATAAGCACCTGCTGTGCTCGGCTCACTCAACTCCGCTTTAACTTCCATCGGAGCATACCCGACCAATTCCCACCTCGGTATTAAACATTACTATATGGCACTTTGGATGCGAAAACAAATATTGAGAGTTTGCATGCTCTATCCACTCAACAGCTGATTCCTCGGACCAAACTGGGAGGCTTCCGCGAGATGCTTATAAAAGCTATGCGGTCTCTGAGGGAATTGAACCTGGATGCATTCATCATACGCCCAAACCAATACAACTACGCTAGCACACCTCCCCTTCCTCTGAAGATTATATGGATGATGATTTATCGCCGGATGAAGATGAATTTGATAGCGTAGAATCACCATTGGTATGTCTGGCTTTGGTTGTTTGTAATAATCGCAAATGGATTACAAATTAAATTAAGACATTGCATGCATTTGTGTAGAGTACTGCTTCAAATTCAACGCTAAAAACTTAATATTATTGATTTGTAGATTTCTGAGAAACAATTGTCAAGCACAATTGCTTTAAATGACAATATCGAACAGGTCGAAAAGCATCAATCAAAAACGGTAACAAATTCCGCACAAAAGACAAAATTTGAAATTAGTTTATTCTCATGTAATGATGGCATTGATATAAACATTTTTGTGGAATTCCAGACAACCAGTGGCTGCGACAATGAAATTGAAGTCGTGTCTGAGGTGTTCCCGACAACTCAAGCTGAATGTCCAACCACCCTCGACAATGACAATGCTCAGCCACAGGGACAGGAGCATCAACAGCAAATAGCGCTGCTGACAGAAAAGACCAGTATTCTATAATCACCCAAGCTGATATTGATCAGCCGTTTGGACAAGCCAGTTTCATAATTTTAAAGTGTCTTGCATCAAATGAATTGGATGAAATTAAACTACGTTTTGATTTGTATTGCAGTTCCAAGGCATTGAAAATATGTCTGAAATAATATTTGTGCACATCTTGACCGATGGGAAAATCGATTTGAACGAAGGCCAGATAGAGATTGTCATCCAACAACAAGATGAACCGGACAACACACTGGACGTTGTTCAAACTGATGAACCACCTCAGATTTCTACAGGTATTGTGCAAAATTTAGGGAATGATGGTAGGTTATTATCAAATTAGTTTGTTGCAGTCAAACTATTATGAATTTAACTTTATTGTGGAACACTATCATTCACTATATTTGTTATTATTATTGTATGGTAGAGGCTACACATCACAAGGAAATGTCTGCAGAGGGTGAAGCAGAAGAAATTGACGAAGATATTCCGGAAGAATGCACCAGAAAACTCCGCAATTCTTCAAAAAGATTTCCTTCTCAAACCAAGAAACGCATTGCAAAGCGTTCCAAATTATCATCCACAAAAATTACTGATGGCATTGACAAAATGAAAAAAAGAAAAATTAAAACAATAATGCAATACGAATTCTGTGGTAAGTATAGTTTGTTACAAATTGAAACCCGAATTGCAAATGTAAGTTGTAAATTTCGTTGTTGGGAAGAAAAGATCAACGTATAAAAATGGACACGATTTAGGAGAGCATCGTAAAAACTGTAGGAGAAAGAAAAAAGCACTTGAAAATCAAAACATTTAAAGCGTTAAAAAACAATCAAATGCATTATTATAATAATGTTATATTATAAATTTGAGGAAGTTTATAAACTTTTTTGTACATTGAAGAAATAAAATGTGAGAAATATATTCCCTTACGTGCTAGCGTATAGGTTTAATTATTTAATATGATTGCCATTATCAAGTTAATCATATAATACATATTTTGTAACATTTTACCAACAGCAAAAGGTCACCCGAGGTCAAATCCATTTTTCCTTAATTATACACAATGTACTTAATAATCTAGATTTGTTTGTAGTTTTGAGTCATGCTCAGGTCATTGTAATCGTATCTCAAAACAAATACAAACTGATTTAAATAAAGTCGTAACAGAAAATATGCCTTTATGAATCGAATCAGTTTTTCAGTTTTACCAACAGCAAAAGGTCACCCAAAGTCAAATTTATTTTTCTGTAGCTGTAATGAGGGTACTTAATGAACTAAATTTGTGTTCAATATTGGGTCATGCTTAGGTCATGGTAATCGTGTCTCCTAAGATCGGATTCAAATAACAGGTCTGTGATGGTAGTAAAGTTTAATCTCACAATTTTGTACAAAATTTTTTTTGTAATGGTGCCAATCTATGACAAATTTAATGAAATTTTACAACAATGTTTTTGTTAAAATTATTTTGATTGTAACGTTACTTTTTCTTCGCAAGACGCAAAATCTCGTAACAGAATTGAACGTTTATGGAAGTTTGGATAATTCTTCGTTACTGACGTAGGAAGAGAACAAGTTCTTGCAAATACTGAAGCACCATCCTCAAGTTTTCCAGAATAAGAAAGATTCGAGTCCATCTCTCTAATATCAGGATTCATGCGGTACTGTTCTGTCAGCATTGTTCAAGCAGGAAATGGAACCGCATCGCATCTATGTATTTTGAAATAATCCAAATACACATGTCCTTACAATCACGTCAGCATAAACGCCAATAATATTACATCTAAATTGATGTCTTACCTTGCCATGGAATACGACTTGGAAGCCCATAATAGCTGTGACCAACAGTCCTGCGGATTGAGCGGCGTAGGATGTGATGGTATGTGAAGGAGTTACTTGTTTTTGATCACCATAGAATGCTTCTCGCTTCGGGTTGACGATAGTCACAAAAAGACTAGCAGGCTGTGTTAATTGACCTGCTTCATCCACAATCAATGCAGAAATTTGGAATTTTTCGGTAACGGCTTCTGCCCTGCTATCTGCTAATGTTACCATTGTACAGACAATAATGTCATATTTATTATGTATCTCAACACATTATTTCAATAAGTGATAGATATAGATGAAGTAAAAGACAATAGTTAAAAAATAATAAAAATATTACTTGACTTCATTCCCTGACTTGACTTCCCTGACTAATTTGGATGTTTTCCATTTATTAGACATACGTACAAGTTCATGAAGCAATGGGGGACAATCGTGATTACCTGTTTTAATTTTTATCAAATATTACTACGCATATTTTTTGTGATATTCTTACCAATGACATCTGCCTCTTTGGATTTTGCATTCACTCTCACAATCGTGATTGGTAATTTGTATTCTTTTATCAACTACCAGACAAGTTCCGTCGCACGGTCCGCTGCAGCGTTGGATGGTGCAGCGATAATTATCTTACAATCTTCTCTTAAAGCAAAAAATAAAGCACTGCAGTGTCAAATGTTAGATGTGTATGGAGATGAGTTTGTTAGTTGTGCGTGAGTTGATATCAACACAGGTCCAGTGGTTGTAGACATGGGGACAGAAGTCTGAAAATAATTATCTGTTATGAGAGTGGGAATTTGGCGTTCAATCTTCGACATGCGGGTGCTTTGGTATGTGGTGGCAATGCTTCAGGTTGTGGTCGAGACTGGGGGATTACAAATTTTAGTGGTACCTCTTAGCGCAGTAGTAGCTACTACTGCCTTCGTATATGCTACTGTTACCACTGTTGGAAAGCGTATATGCATTCTGAAAATGAAGAAACATGAATTAGGGAACAATACTAACATTAATAATTTTGTAAAGAAAATACTTGTAATGTCGGTGCAGAGGTTGCTGGAAAGTTCCTCTTTACTGGTATGCGAACTAGTTGTACTATAGTACTTGGAAAGCGTTGCATTAGTTGTTGCCACCATTGCTCCAACGCTGGGGCATTTCCGTTTACCGCAATGATGAACCTCAAAACCAACAATCATGAGTTTCTAGTCGCACAAAAATTAAGTAAGGACTGCTATAAAAACGGAAGCATACTTCGAATATGAACGAGGGGAACGTCGTACTTACTTTCAACGGAATTGGAAGAAATCACATCTCTCCACCCAACTTGGCATTGAGTTGGACAACAACCTTTGTTGCTATGCTATCACCCCCCTAAGATTATGGGCATTCTTCACCACAAAGCATTGAGAAGGAACTGTATAAAACATTGTGTTATTTTCTGTAGTATTATCTAAAAATTACTTGCTGTAACTTACGTACTTCCATAGTCAATAGCGCAACGTTTCTTTACGGCTGAATAGATATCAGTAACTCCTTGAGGCAGTACAACAAACACAATTTGTAACTTTCTTTTTTGATTTGCCATTGTTTGGTCGATTGCAGTCAAATAAAACGGGATTCGAGTATCAGGAATACGAATTCTGAAATTTTAAAGATAGAAATTAGAACATATGGAGATGTATATGATCGCCAAATCATACATTTCTCGTGGTCGGTCAACTCGAAATTTGACCCCCCCCCCAACATGATGCATCCTAGATATAACCGTGTAGATAGCCTGGGCATCTTGCGCTGGTACAATTACCACCCAATTACCCAGATTTGTCGTAAGCGGTTTCAGTTTTATTTTGACGAAATATAAGTTTCTCTCGATCGACCACTCGACCCTTGAAGTGAACTAAATTGTCGTTGGATTTCATTCCCCATCTATTTAGTTCATAATTCACTTGTGAAAAATTCCATTCACGTTGATCATTTACAACTACACCAAAAATTAATTAAGTAAACTAAATTATTTTCAAACTTACCTCTGGAGCCTTGAGTCTACTCATAAATCTCCTGACAGCATCGGCACGACGGGCATCCATATAACCTGTATTTAACTTCATCACCTGGAATTCCCCCTCATGTCCATTAATCCTGTCAGGTGACAAAATTCATGAATCAATAGAACTGGACCGGTTTGGCCCTTGTGATAAGTCCTTCTCGTCGGACGCGAAATCAACATGGGTTGTCGCATGTCGGACACCCGTTGACTGTATTTTTGGTGGTGTTGATCGGCGAAAGTGACGGTCCCTTTGTTCTTGCAGAAGAAGTAGTTTCCCAATCAATGTCATCCACACGGTACGTCTTCCTGTTGTATTGCGTCATTACGATGGAACCGACAAGCAAGTCCTAACCTGTAAGAAAAATGTGAAACATAAATTTATTAGATTACAATTGTATATGTAATATATAATTGTAATCTAATAAATTTAATCCAATAATAATTCAGTTTGTAACCCACCCGATAATCTTGACCAACCCTATAACGCGTCAATAAATTCCAGCAATTGTCCGTTCGTGCGAATTCAACCCAACAAAATAATATCACGCTCGTGGTTTATGACGGATGTTTTATAGCCAGGCCATAACTCCAGCCGATGAGCGTAAATTTTAATAGTCTGATGTCGATCATAGAAATGTCGACAATGCTCTTCAATTTCCATGAACTCCAGACATTTACGAACCAAAGTAGTATAAATCTGAAGATATATGACGTCAGTGGGAGCTAATTTGGCAACTTGTCCGACATCTCCATATTTGCTTGACCTGTTATTCTGGTAGAGCAAAGATGCAACTGAAAACATATCACAGTTCAGCCACAATAATGCAATCATTTTGGCATTGATTTAAACTAAACTTACGTCCGGGGAGGTGGGAGATTCTTTTGGACACGTATAGTGAACTGCCGTCAAAAGTGTAAGCTCCAAACGTTCTTCCATGAGCTCTCATTAGTCTCTTCTTTATTTGTGTCTTCTTCCTGGGGAAGAAAATCTACTCGATAATGATAAATAGCCCAGTCGGTTCGTTTCTCTAGAACGAAATAGCTTCTCAGAAAATCAGCGAGCTGTGGTTCCCATTTTTTCTGTCTCTCCCCATTCACGGCTCCGGATAACGCTATGTTATGTTGCTGTAATTTTTTGCGAAGCCTCTTTTCATATGTGATCCCGGCTCTTCCACGGCCAGCTCGACACCCCTCGCCCGGCTCCACCATCATTACCATTTGCATTCGCCTTCCTGGCATCGCCTTCAGTTCCTTTCAGTAACAAGAACCACAATGAGCACATTCGAATAAATTTTTATTTTGTGATTTATAAATTCGGGTTATAAATTGCTAATGAAGACTAGAAATTGCAAGAGCACTAATTGCATATATTGAATGAGATTCAGAGCCTCCGGCTACATGGAACGACTATAAACCTCTCCTTTATCCTTATATTGAATGAGATTATTGGTCAAGAGTTCATCATCATATGCACATCAAATCTCTATCCACCAATAAGATCAGAACATAATTAAATCAAGAAAAAATCACAATGCAAAATGTTATCAAGTGACCTCTGGTTTCTTTCGTTTATGGTTGAGCCTTGAAGCTTAAACTTTCCGTCTTTAGTGATGTGCTGTGCATAAGCTGAGATTTTGCAACATACGCAACGTAAATAACAAACAATTCTAATGATAATGCAACAAAATTAATTTTTGCATACTAAATATGAAGGCTTAGAACGCCATCATTACAATAATCGGAGCTCTGAAGTCATGTAACGTTAAACTATGTACTTAAACCCATTAGGACGAATCTGATTGGAATGGAACAAAAACTACTAAAGTACATGAGACTGACCAAAGATGTTGGACTACTACCCATTAAACATGTCGTGATTACTAATTTCCCAAGAAATGTTTAATGCTTCGTATTTGTATTTCAGTGAGACATAGGCACCTCTTTCTACCTCGCTAAATTACAGAATCTGTTTTGGTTTCGTAATTGAAAACTTTATCCCATGGCATGAATTTAATAAGTAATCGGCTACTACCCTCTCAAGTATTGTGCTATTATCCAAGAATCCATACGAAAGAAACTAGCTTACCTTTATACAATTGAACCCTACCCTAGAAATTGTTCCAAATATATCCTGCTTTAAGAGTACACGTACTATTTGTCTTTCTTAACACATGTCAGTCACATGTCAAGACTTGAAAGTTGACTGAGAGTGAAACTTTGTAAAGAGAAAAAGAGACTATGTGACGATGCATTTGGTATCCCCAATGAGTCATCCCCAGTGACATACGAATGAAACAAGACAACATTAAGATGAGTCATCAAGAATTTTCATTCATTTTACCCGTTCTATCCCATAGACCTTTCTGTAAATATGGTTGGCTATTCCTTCACTCATCCTACTGCACGAGAGTGGAGTTCTGGCATCGGTGGTGGTTGGTTGCTCGATTCCTCGCTCCGGCCATGAATATTTTCCCAAAAATTGTTAAATTGTGAATTTCCTCAAAAAATAGCACTAGGTTATAAAAT
>JAQIWQ010001648.1:0-10172 GCA_034695825.1 Folsomia inoculata
AAACTGGCGCCCCTCCCCCTTAGGTTTCGAGATAATCTCAAAAAACCCCTACGTTTTTTTGGTCGTTTTTATTTATTACAATAATAATTGCTTACATTGGTCTTACTAGGTACACTATTGAGGTGTCAGCCGAGTTTGTCATCCCTATTATATGCATTAGACGCGGAATTTAATACTAGTCCTTCAATGTTGTGACCTTTTTCCTGAAAGCAAAATGACCATTTTTCCTGCGGGTGAGGGGACTGTATGAGTGAAAGAGATGGTATGACGAGAAGCGTAAGCGTGGAATGAAAAAAATTTGCCGTTCCTCAATCTTTGCTAGAGGTGCTTGTTTGCTTTTTGCCCAACGGAAAAATGGTCATTTTGTTTTCAGGAAAAAGGTCACAACTTCTACAAGTCATTTTTACACGAAAATACCATTACAATGGTATTTTCCATTGTACTGGTATTAATTTAATACCATTACTGGTATTAAATTCTGCGTTCAATGCATAGAATGGGGATGCTAAACTTGACTGACACCTCAATAGTGTACCTAAACAAAATTAGATGTAGTAAAGCAGTGTCACATTGTGCCTTTGTAGTGCAGTGTTTGGAAGATTATTATAACCCAAAATATGAAGATGAAAATATCGCATTTGATGTTTCCCTCATCATTGTCATTCCAACATACAGCGTCATGACAATGATAACCACTTCTAAGCATGTCTAGAACGCCATGTGAAATATTATTTCCGGTAGCATTCATTTACAAGAGAAGAATCAAATTAACCGTTTGAACAGTGCAGAAATGTTGCACAACTAGTGCAGTAGATCGATCCACAAAATTACTACCGAACCAAACCCTCAATGGCATCATTGACCGCAGAACCTTCCTTTCCCCCTTCCCCTTCATTCCGCGCATCCCTCTCAACCAATCACTACTTTGGCTGAATATTTCCTTTGTTCCCGAAAAATACAAGACGTTTAAAATTAACAAATCAATAAAAAGCACGGCCATAAAAAGGAATGGAACCGTGTCTAGGGTATTCCTGAATTTGATGGTCGCAACGCCCGCCAGAATCTGAACAATCGGAAATTCCGTTGCCATTGCTGGGAAAATCCTGTATCGAATGCACGAGTTGAGCAGTTTCTCTAATACCTGGAGTTGACGATATTGCATCAGAATATTCTTTTCCCTCCACTTTTTGGGGTTGAGGATGAGGTTGGACTTTTCCCATAGAAACAGTGTCCCCGGTATCATAGTGTATGCAAAGTAAAGCCAAGCACTAACTGCGACTTCTATAACGAATCCAACATCAAACGCCAAGATTGCCACCCTGATCGTAAACCATACTGGGGTTGAACTGAGGAGAGGTTTCAAACATTGTGTCCAAGGTAGTAAGACGGATCCGATAAATGGTGGCTGGCACGGATTGAAAAGTATCAGGAATGCAATGGCCATGGGTCCAATGGCACTGAGACAATGAATTAGAATGTAGACCAAATGAATCATTGTTGCTGTATATGACCATGGTGATGACTTTCCTGCCGAATCTACAGATATATTTGGTTCTCTAATTCTAGGATTTAATTCATTTTATATTATCTTGGCTACCTTTAGCAATAATGTTCATTAATGCAATGTTTTCCATAGATACGCCCCACTCCCAGCGAAACACAAGTGTCCCAAGATAACCAACGGTAAAGATGGCCGCTATGAGCTTTTCCGTACTGCTTCCTCTAGAATGGTCATTTAGAAATAGAGGGAGTGCACAGTAGCAAACATGGATAAGAATTCCAATCTGCGCTAAACGCCTGTTTTGTGACTGAATGACTTTTTGTGACTTGGAGTCCCAAGTATAGTAGAGACATTGAAATTTGTCTCCAAACATGAAGTGGAGTTTTAAGTGCGGAATAAAAATTGAAGACAGCATTATCCGAGCAATGCCTGATTCAGACTATTGATCCGATATTTTAATGCGTAGGAAATCTAATGAAATATGTTTGGCTGAAGTGAATAATTAAAACTATTTCTACACCGGATTACATGAACTGTTTACTTGGGATTAATTTCTTAATTAACAACCGGACAAGTGGGGACATTCTCCGTTCAAGTGGTATCGTGATAGAAAAGCTCTTGAAATAACGAGTAAAGTAACCTAATGAGCAGATTGGAAATATGCAGAAGGGGAGGGCTTTTTGTTAATTGTGACGCGAAAAAGAGACGCCAAGATATTTACATTACTATAATATATTTATTGAAAATTTATATTACTCGTGACCAAGGTGTTGTTGATATGACAGTGTACATGAACGACCTCTTGCTATAATACAATCGATGTGCTTAAATTATTCATTTCATTTGTCCTTTATGGATGAGTTGGTTTATTTCTCTTACAGAAACTAATTTGAAGTAGTGTCGGATAATCGTGGTTAGTTTTATGATTGATTGAAAGGAATATTTAAATAGTACAAGGAATATTTTTAACAATTAAGCAATGTTTTAATGATGAAGAATTCATCAGGAAGTTTTATATGAAAATAAAATTATATTTTTGTTTATGCAGAATAAAATACTAACGTGAAGCAACTATGTACGACAATGAGTCACCTGTAATAATTCTCTAAGATTTAAATAAAGGAGAACGACACTCTCATTTCAAAACGACATCACAGCTTCCATTGTCCGAATATAAACCCAGCAGTTGCCCGAAAGTTTTTTGTTTACCAGTTTTCGAAATACCGTAATGCATTGCCAATTAAAGTGAAGAAAGTGGAACCTTGATCTCAGTTTGACTGAAGACGCTGGAAATTTATGTACTTTGGGGACAATCAATGTTCTTGATTGTCCCCAAAGATTGGGAATTCATAAATCTAGTAATCTATGAACTAAATAGAGAAGTCGAAAACAGTTTTGCACCGTTGGCATGTTTTTATCCTCCAGGAACAGTTTTAGTGTCTTGAGAAATTTACAATATGAGATATTGTGCCGACGTTAAAACGGACACAATATTCACATTAGTTGCGTTGCACAACGAGTAATTTCTCAGTTTATCGAACATTAAAATAATAATTCGAAACTTGACATAGAAACGGTTCAACTTAAACAATTATCATCAACACTATGTCAGAAATGTGTAAAAGTGAATGACAAAATAATTAAGATTTAATTGCCTATACCATTGAAGACGCAATTAAAACAATACACTTATACTTTGGACTCGAATCAAATTCTGTTCTTTCAACTTCAAGCAATGTTCTTTAGTTCTCCTTTGCACAGGAATAAATTGGTATACTGATACAGTAGTTATCATATTCGGAAACAGACATGATATGATAGGAAAATGTTTGACTAAATCAATTATCAACAAAATTGTCTAGAATTGAATGACAAAATTAAGGCTTAATTATAAGTCTGTGTAACTGGTATAAGAACTGTAATTGTAACTGGTATAAGAAATTTAAACTGCTACCAAATAATTGGGGCTGTTCACAGCTCTTGGATGACTTGACGGTTTACTATGATGATGATGCAAAAGCTCAGAATATGACGATAATATTCAAAAAGCACATCTTTCTACACTCATCCTGCTAAAGTCAGAAGAAAGATTCCTTGATTTCTTTTGTAAAATTAGTGGATCTTGTGTTTAAACTATCTACCTTTATTTTAAGGAGGCGACTGCTCTCAAACTTAGTGGTTCAGTATAAACTCGAATTATAGACGATTTTACCTACAAATTAAATTTATGACTATATGTATGATTGTAAACGTTACCTCAACAAACAATCTGTTCAATACATATTATTATTATTATTATTATACTATGTTACCATAACATTTCATTTTGAAAATTGGAATAGCAAATTTACAGCGAACAAGCTTTGAATAATACACATAATCATTTAAATATTGGTAAAAACTTACTCTGTGACGCAGATAACAGGAAATAATACTTTTTGAACTGGACGATAATGAACACTGTCATTGAAACTTATCTCAGACTTTGTTTACCTCATCAATAATTGTCGCATACGTACTTAGGCCACTGGCAAAAAACAACAAAGCTTGTAAACAACCGTCACTATCGCTTCTTTTCAGAATCCAGGATATCGCAGATGATAACGCTAAACACATACGCCTTAACATTGGGAATCAACTAAAGTTCAAGTGTGTATTCCACTGAAATTCGTTTGTTGACAGGATGCGTTAATGTTGATTTGCAGATAACCGTTAATGTTATCAATATTGTTTTTGTTTTGTATCTTTTTTACGTAACAACGGTGCGAGTCACAGGACAGGACACGAGAGATTACACAAGTAAATGGTACTACAGCATGGGTATATAAAGTGTGGAAAAGGCGAAAAGTATCAGACTCAACCAGAACCAGTCTTTAAACTTGCAAACAAACTTATAAATCGACTCATAAACTTTAAATTTTTTGAGTTTTCAAAAAAACCATGTATTATTCAAACTTGTCCACAATTTTCCAACTTGTCTTAATCCTCATTACTACTACCATTGCCCTTGAATCATTCACCCCTGTCAAACCAATTAATCCTTCACAAAGCCAATTCGCCCAAAGATCAGTAATATACGAAGGGAGGAACCAGCTTGGAAGCTATGTCGTTATTCCTCAAACTTACGCTCCAGATCTGAGAACAGTAAACTTTGACAACCGTGCTTATTCCACATGCGTCACTGGAATGTAAGATTTTAAATTACACTTTAAACATTTTAGAAAAGGAAGAACACTTCAAACTGAAAAAAGTTTTGAGTATAAATGATTTTTTATTCACTAAAGTGACCGGTTTCGAACTAATGTTGGTCAGACTTTTGTGAATTTTTGTAGAGAAAATCTATTATGGTTTGATTAAAAATTGCAATTAAAATCAAACTTGTAGTTGTACATCTATTAAAAGTCAAAAGAACATCTTTGCAAATGCCAAACTGTGAATAATGTTCATTATAGTGTAATAAATATTTGCAGGTGGATTTTCTATGTAAATTCGCAATACAATACTGGAGCGGGTAGCGGAGTGGAGTACGTTTTTGGAGGGAATCCAGACCACTGTACTAATTTCGCCACTCTTGGTGGGTACATTAGTTCTGCAAAATTTGCCGGTGACCCCAACGACTATAGGGGAAGCAGCTTTACTCTTTATGAAGGGGACTGGTTCCAAGGGAGGGAAGAGTATTTGAGGCAAGATGTTCCCAGCCTAAGTCTGTTTGGTAGACATGGTTCCATCATCATTACGGGGAACACTGCATGGACCATTTTTGATGCGGAGGGTTACAGAGGAAATTCAATCTGCCTTTACCCACCACCTAGTCCCAACTATGAGCCTTATATTATTTCTGACGTGGGTCAAATTAGCATTCCCTATGGCAGCATTGGGTCGGTTAGAAGGGGTTGTGTTGGAAAATTATTAGGGGGAGCTAGGGACAGCATCCACGCTGGGGGGAACGTGCAACAGGGCGGAAATGGGGTGATCGAGTTGTCCAAGTTTGGACAGAACGCGGCGACAGAAGAAGTAATCAATTTAGACTAGTTTATTGCAGTTAAAGTTGCGTTTAATTAAAATAAGTGGTCTCATGTATAGTTTCAACCTTAATAATCAATTTTTTGCCGTTGTAATGATGCATTTATTTATTATATATTCCAATGTACAAGAAAATGTTGCACTTTGTTCTTTTTTTTAAATAAACAGGGTAAATGGGTGTACCGAAGTATTTCGAAAGACTGGACATTTTTGTTCGGTTAAACCTTCATTATACATTATTGGGGCGATAGGGGGTAATGCACCGATTTTATAGGTTACTGGAAGTAATAGGGGACCAATTACCGCTTTTAGAGGTCACTGGAGGTCACTAGGGTCAAAGCGGACAAAGTACCGCTTTTAGGGTCAAAGGAGACAAAGTACCGCTTTTGGAGGTCACTGGAGGTCACTAGGGTCAAAAGGGACAAAGTACAGTTTTTGGAGGTCACTGGAAGTCACCGGCGCCATACGAGGTCAAAGTACCGCTTTGGAGGACACTTGGTGAAGTCGCAGGTCAAAAGGAATGTCATTTTCGTAATCTCCGTTGAGAAACAGGAAAAATAATTTTTTTGACCTTTTTTGACCTGGGCCCTTTACCCTTGATCTTTGACCCAAGTACCACTGTCAAAAAGTGATAGCCCTTGGTATTAGCTGCCCAACGATGCCACATTTGATGGGTGTTGCCATTTAACTTTATGATGACCTCTGACCTTTGTCCTTGAAGGGCATGTTTACATACATAATTGGGCATACAATTTACGACATTGTTTTCTCTGAGATTCTTAAAGACAGCTCGGAAATCAAGTTTCAGCCAGTGCATGGAAATCCAATGCAGCAAGAAGCAAAATTTGGCAGAGTAAGTTGAACAGAACGCTTGAATCCTGATCTTTCATTTAATTAAATGAATCTGCGAAATATATCCATTTAGATTTACCGTGGTCCAGTACCGGAAAATTGTAAAATTTAAGACAAGCTAATTCAATCTGCTTGTGCATTTGTTTAGGTTATTTTAGCAGTATAATAAGTAGGGTTAAACTACGTCTTTTAATTGTTAATATAGCATTAAGACAGACAAGGAGGACGGGAAGGCAATGAAGAGCTTATGCTTGATATTGGGAATCCATCCCAAGTTCAAGTCAAGATGATTACTTGAATTGACATGGCAATCCCAAAATTACAGAAAAAATCTGGACGGATACCGATTTGTATACCTGAACTGAAGTAAAGTGCTCTGGGCTTATTCTGAAGGCAAAGCAATAGCTAATGAAATCATGGCGTATAAAATAGCGAAAGTCAATCAGATTTTAAATGCGATGGTTGGATATTTATAACTTATAATACAATGAGTGGTTTAGCGTATTGGGACAGGAAAACTATAGGCGAGGAAAAGAAAACAGCTCATTAAATGAGAAGCAGGTCCTTGAAGTATCCATAAACTTTTCATGAACGACGAATACAATAAATTTGCCCTCCTTTTTCATTATCGGCGGCGTCTTTTTCTGATTCAATTATAATAATTGTATTATTTTGTTGGCGGATTATATTTTGAAGCGATAAGGAAGTGTATATAAAATTACGTAATGTTGCAAGGCGCTTATAAAGTAATCAACAAACACGCAATTTATATAAAATTTGTAGGTAATCACAACAAATTGCAGACTGACGGTTGTCAAAATACATTTTTCTGTTAAACTCTGCAGTTCGATATAATCATACGGAATTTCACTGTGCAGTTCTTTTCGAATTTTTCGCGATTAACAATTTGTTGGTCACACCTAACGATGTATTATCAACAATTTCTTTTGAAGCCATTCGTTTCTGTAATTTGGGCCTTGATAAATATCATTTGGAGACTCTGCAAGAATGATTATTCAATGCTACTTAGTTGGAGGAAACCCCATGTTCACCACGACATCTTGGCCAGTAACAAAAGCAAAGACAATTTCTACAAGTTTCCAACTCATTTGGCTTTAGTTGTGAATGACTTTAGAGAAGAAGATATTATCACGGTAAGTATTATAGACAACATTCACAAATTTCGATATTCCTAATAAATTTAAATTTACTAATCAAATTTCCGGTTAAAATCTGGATTTTTTATGTAGATTTCGAAAATAATCATGTGGGCCTGGATACTAGATATTCATTTCATTTCTGTCCATGATCAAAAAGTATGCAGTAATGTAAAATTTTAAGGTTAGTACTTTAAGGTGCGGATTTTACTGCAAGAACTTTGTAGAACGCGGGCATCTGCTACGTTCAAAACATTCATTGGTTGGAACGTGAAAGCTTCTTACTAAACATGTTCTTTACGTGTGTAGAATTTTTTTAAGATTATTCTTATCAACCACCGAAACACAAATGGTATAGCAGAGATGCTTTGTCTTAGATGCAATTTGACAATCACGCGAAAATTTCGGCAACCCTTTGTGCATCATCGTACCTATAAGATGTAGACCTTTATATCTTATAAGTACGAACATGTCAAAGATGAAAGAAAAAAAATATGTCAACATCGTGTCATTCTTTTGTATTTCTATCGTATATAGTATATTGACAAAAACTGTATAAGTCTACCTTGTCAAGTTGCCAAAATTAAAAGATTATTATGTTTCCACACAGGCGTAATTAAAGCGAATGGTGTCCGAGTTCATCACCTTGTGTCATGTTTTGTGGAAGATGCCTCACAGATTATTTTTCATTCTTGTAACAAATTCAAAGGTCTCCCGACTTTAAAATTTTTCAATCTTTTGATCGACAACAGATTTGAAGGGCACTATATTCTGAATGTAGTTTTGCTAGGAGAGCAAGACTGCAAGCAAGGGATTGTTAAAGTTACCAAGGAAATATTCACGAGTAGTTTTAAATCATTGCAAAATTCTTTCGACCATGGGACATTTAGTAACAAAGCTTTAGATTTCGTAACTTGGGAGAATGCCGTAAACAAGAATGTAGGTTTAGACTGCTGTGACAGTGAACCGGAACTTATGATGGTTTTTGGACACGTCAATTCCACCCTGGGATTTCTACCTTGGCATATCCAACTAACGGAAATTCAGTAAGATATTATATAGCTTTTTTGGGACATTAGGGCAAAGCTAACTACCTTTTATTCACGCAGCTGGCTCCCTCCTTACAAACTAGTCTTCTTACATATATAGAGGCATTTGTATACTGAGGAAGGATAAAATAAAATTGTAATTGTACTGATCATGCAATCCGACCGAAGCTTTGTAATGACTGGTTGGTTAGGTTACAAACCAAACCCCCTGTGACTAATTTCATCATCTTTACTACTCTGCAATGTACCTCACGAAATGAAATCAAGTATATACAGCAGTTTCGAGTTTTATGCAAATCCAATTCGAATTCTAAAAATGCCACGAGTTGTACAGACGAGACATACTCATGGAGATGCCATTGTACATGAACCGCATCGCATTACATAAAATACCAGAGTTTACTATAAACTTTTCCATTAAACCGGTTGCAAAAGTATTGTTACGCACTCAGGTATTATACATACATGCTCAACTTGATGAAACGAGGTGAAATTTAAAGTTCAAGATGGTTTTGAATGGAGTGAAATGATGTGAATTTGTGACTAACATGAAGTGGGGTAAGATTTGGCATGACGTATTTGAAGTGAAGTGATATAAAAGGAGGGGAAGTGAAGTAAATGATTTTGAGCATGCACAGTAGTAAGTCATAACTTTGAATGTATTCTGGATGGCATCTCATACCTTAAACTATATATGACTAGATGTCATTTGTGGGATTGCTTGAGGGTGGTTTTTAGATGCCATGTCATGCTGGACAAGCTTAGCATTAGCATTGTTGAAGAATGGTCCATTCATGTTAGCATTGTTGAAGAATGGTCCATGCATGCTGTGCAGCTAAAGTTTACTTATTCATTTATCAAGTTATTAACTTAAATGATGAAACAATCATATCAGGAAAACTTTTAAATAACTAAATAACACTCTTCAAAGACGCAGAATAATTTGATATTGTTGACCAATGTAAGGTATGGAAGGAAACCCGTAATTTGACAAATTGCTTGAATGGAAAAATCTTGGATTTTTTCCAAACTAAGCCTCAAATAATGTCGTGGATTCATGAAGACACGCGTACTTGGTTGCAGCGTTGGATAACCCCAATACTTCAAGCTGGAGAGATTCCAAAACACGTTGCGCTTATCATGGACGGGTAAGTCATTGTTTGAAAGGTACAAGTGCTATACTTTATTGTCGAAATTTTAGAAATCGGCGCTTTGCAAAAGACAAGGGACTTTCAACAAAGGAAGGTCACGAACGTGGGTAAAATTTCACTTTAAAACAATTCGTTTGAATTTCAACTGGTAAAATTATTACGTAACACGTTTTATTGTAAAAGATACATTAAAATGGACGAAGTGTTCCGATGGTGTTTTGATCTTGGTGTCCAGGAGGTCACCATATACGCCTTTTCCATAGAAAATTTCAAACGGTCTCCACAAGAAGTTTCAAACATAATGATGTTTGTACTGTCCAGGATCAGTCGTATGCGGGATAAGCTGTATGAATTAATTATTAAAGGCAGACTTAAAATAAAAATTAATTTATTTGATTAAAGTGACAGAGCAATCAGTGACGGAACTTGCATCCAGTTC
>JAQIWQ010001649.1:0-10169 GCA_034695825.1 Folsomia inoculata
AAACGTCTTATAGCAAACTCTTACCTTGCTAATGGAGTACTCTTAAGCACGGAGGATATGGGACTTTGTCGTTGTCTAATTCCTCCACCTGATCGGTTTCCAGAAAAGTGGTGGTTGTGACGAAATGGGGAGGATTTCCGACCACCTAAATTATCTCGGAAACCTTTGTAATGGTATACAATATCAATGTCGGATGGAGCAATTGAACTCGCGTTTTCTAAATCATAGTGTTCTGGCAGATCTGGAACTTCAGGTTCCATTGAAATTTCGTGTCCAGAGTTTAGGAGGGAGCTATTTAGCGGACTATTATGGGATATCATTTGAGGATTGGATGTCGTTCTCTCGATGATGTCTGGCTTCTGATAACATGTAGTGTTGTTAGCTACCATCTTTTTAGAGTTACGCACAAAATTTCGCAAAGCTTCGGACTCTTCATCAAGCATGTGACTTCGAACAACGTCTCCTGGATTTGGATTTGGACCACCTCCGGGAGATGGTTTTGTTGTTAATTTTGAATTAGGTAACGGGTTCTTTTCTCGTTTTCTCATTCGAAATACAATAACACTGCCCAAAATTCCCACTAAGAGAAAAACGAAAAATACAATGACCAAGGTTATCCCAATGCTTAGAGGGTCTGGCGCTGTTGCAGCTCCCGCAATGGCACTATTACACCCTTTTGTTAGTTTGCCATGTGTAATGATGTAGTCGAATATTCCTCCCGACCCGTTCATAGGTTGATTTTCATTGTTGATGGTAAAATTTGTCATGCAGCCAGCGAATCCTGGAATAAGGGAATATTTGTCAATTACAGTTATACATACAACATAATATGATGAGAATGAGGTTACAATATGGTAAGATCTACTAACCATTATAAATTGTGTTTGTAGCAGTGCTGTCTAGTGTCCCTCCCAGAGCTAGAACGGTAAGATATGGGTCGAGAAAGTCGTGAGCGGATGCCGCATCAAGTTCTTCACCAACTGGTTGACCGTCAAGTAGAAGTTGAAGACCTCTATTTTGGGAAATTAGTTTGAAGGTGTGCCAAATCCCATCGGAAACAAACGTCCCAGGCATTTTCATACGGATTGGCCGATTTAATCCGAGACGCGAGCTTAGGCTTAGTCCACCTTGATTCAACTAAAACAAACAATAATACAGTTTGTTGGGATATTACTTATTGTCACACAGTTTACACTTCAGTAGTGCACTGCTGCCTGATGACGTACCTCAACTAATGTATAATCTTGTTCACTTCCGGCGTAAAATAAGACTCCATCGGTTTGAATCGTACGGAAACTAAGGGCCACAGATTTTGTTGTGATTTCACGACTCTTGCGCACCGGCGAAGATTTTATGTGTTGATGAGGCAGAATTTGGCGTCGCTTATATCGTTCACCAACTTTGTATTCGATGTAAGAACCCGTAGAAAATGAGTACGGAAGGAAAGATTCTTGACAATTTGACGAAGTGATTCCGTTGCAATCACAGACATAGGTATCCCATAAATCAATGCATTGTCCACTTCCACATTTGGAAAATCCACAAACATTATCGTCTCGATGACATTCTTCGGAAATACCTCTGGATTCCAGGGGAATTGACATATTCAAAAATCTCCCGTTAACTGCAATACTATGAATGCATCCAACAAAGTCGTCAGTTTTGATTTGTCCAGGTCGTTCCAGTACGGATTCAATGTCCTTTACTCCGCCAATAAGCAGTGGTAACGAGTTGAAATTCAATGTTCTGAAATATGCATAAAATTATTGTAAATGAACAGACTTGTGCACGATGCTTTTATGCTTTATTATGTATGGAACTTACCCAGATTTTCCATGTCCACTTGAATAACACGAAGGGTTTCCAGGTTTGCATTCCTCACAAACCTCACCCCCTTGCTGGCATAGTGAAACGTACAATGATACAACTCGACTGTTTCGAGTCGCAATGATGCGATACCATTGACCATCAGTAACAATCTTATTAACGGATATACTAGAAATTTCGGTTCTAGCCCCTCCATATGACAAGGTAGGCTCTCCCTCCACCAATTGTAAAGCAACAAAGTCTGAACGGCCACCAGTTTGTTCTCCAAAGTCATAGGCAAGCAGAGAATTCTTCCTGTTGGTGGAGAATGTTATAGCAATGTCATTCGTATTAGGGTCCAATGGTGAAAAGGCCATAAATGATCCAACTCCAAATCCAAAGGCTGATTTTTCGCAATGGCGTCCAAAATAATGAGCTCGGCACTTGCATTTTGGAAAGGCTGATATGCCACCAATGGGAGATGAACATTCTCCTCCATCTAAAAAACAATATTGTAAATTAAGAACAACGTCTGCAGGAAAGAAATCAAGTTGTGACTTACTGAGACAAGGATTTGGTTTGCAGACGTTAGAGGCTGTTTGGCATAAATCACCGAGGAACCCTGGTCGACAAAGACAAAAGTAACCAAGTCCTCCGGACTGTTGATTTTCCTTACATGTTCCTCCTGAAGAAAAAATACGTTAGTTACACAGATCAATTCACAATTATTTATCATGCTCGTTATATGGTAATAACTGAATAAAAATTCAAATCAACGAACCATTCAGACATGGATTGACTTTGCAGACGTTGCTTTTCTCTGACTCGCAGCGTTTGCCTTGTTTATGAGGTGGACACACACATGAAAAGTCGTAAGCCTGGCGTATACAAATGCCACCATCTAATAAAGCCACAAGAGCTAATTAAATATTACGTCCATTATAGTAAATAGATAATAGTTTCATTACCTTGACAAGGGTTTGGACTGCATGGTTCTTTCCTATGTTGACAATTTATACCTGCATTGCAAGATAGTGAGATTAATATCACGTAAAAAAGTCGATTACAACATAAAATATTTCTCCATACCCGTAAATTCGGAAGAACATTGACACGCCAACTCCAAGACGAGCTTTGGAGATGACAAAATTAGGTGCGCACTATCAACTGCAACTTGTTCTGGGGTCAGATTCAGAGAATGAGCACACGTTCCTCCATTTTGACACACAGCATCGGTTGAACAAGGCGAATAGTTTATGATGACTGAGGTCCCGAAGAGATTTTCAATTTCTAGTTTTCTAGAATTGAGACTTCTTACCAAGTCTGACATCGGTAGGTACTGATTATCAGATTGAACTGCCAAAACGATATTAGTTCCATTTTCAGATAGAATCAAACTGTAAACCAGGGCATTGGATTGAAACATCGAATTCAACCATGACACAAATCGAAGATAGGAGTTTTGCAAAAATTGCGAAGGGTGAATTCCCTGAGCTCTAATAATCACAGAATTTTTCACCGTAAAGTCTTCAATGAACAAAAATTCGGTCTGCATGGTTGATACGACTTCTGCATGTTTGCCATCATCCGCGACGATCGTAATCGATTGACGCCTGCTGGATGGAAATTTCGTAACGAGTAAATCACATTGTTTTTTAATTGAAAAAATGTCATTTCCAGATTGCAAGCGGCAAGTGTATTGTCCAACTATATCTGGATCAAGAGGCTTGACATCAGCCACTTTCTCCATTTGTGGAATCTTGCGATTCATGAAAATTAAAATTTCAGCATTTCTTGATTGTGATGGACAGTCGTTCTTGTCTGAAATCTGGATTTTAACGTCTTGCTTATTTTTCATGGCTGGTTTTCCATTGTCAGATATCTCCACTGTGATGGTTAACTCTGGAGTAGTTTCTCTGTCAAACGAAGATGTGCTGTACACATTTCCTGTTGCTGAATCCACCTTAAACTTAGATGCATCTTGCCCTTTGACAAGATTGAATGTAAACGGGCCTCCGTTTGGTGATGTATCTGCGTCTGCAGCTTGCAAGGTCATAACTCTCGTATTCACTGGTTCATTTTCTAGAATTTCGCCAAAAAGCGACGAGTTTTTGAGATATGGAGCGTTGTCGTTGATGTCGAGTACATTCACAGTTACAGTTGATTTTCCTGTAAAAGGTTCCAAAATTGTAATTCTACTATAAAAGGAACGGCAATAACTTACCCACTGCAGGAGGTGTACCAGTATCAATTGCCCCCACTACAAAGGTGTAGCTTGGAACATTTTCTCGGTCAATATGCTCAATCGTGTAAATTACTCCGGTGATGTGATCAATTCTGAAAGTTTGGTTGTGGCCCTCAGTGAGAATTTCAAAGGTGAATCTATTGTTAGCAGGTCTGACATCAATGTCAACTGCCACCACATGCAGAACTGAACTTCCAACTGGAGCATCCTCTCTGATCTCTGCAATATAGTGCTCTTTCTCAAACACTGGAGGATCATTGCCATCTTGGACGTTGATAACAATTTGAGCTTCGTCTGTGTCATTCCCTCGTATTGACCCTTTGTTTTTTGCCAGGGCAGAAAGCACAACCCTTGACTGAGATTCTCTATCCAATCTTCGGGACACTGTTATTTCCCCTGTAATAGTGTTGACCACAAACCCGCGGTCATTGCTTGATCCAACAAGTATGTAATACACCAATCCGTCATCTCCGCTGTCTTCATCGGTTGCTTCAATCCGCCCAACGTAACTTCCAAATGTGGCAGATTCCGAAACACTAAAGTGGAACACAGGTTGAACAAAGCGTGGAACATATTCGTTAACTCCAATCACTCCTACAATCACTTTGGTGGTCCCATGCATATTGGAGTCAGGATTTGTCACCATAATGTCAAGAATATACTCATTCGTGTCTTCATAGTCAAATACTTGAGTGGATATAATGATACCGGACACGGGGTCCACACTAAATGCATGTTTTCCAGAGCCACCAACTATGGCGTACCGAATAATCCCATTCTTGGGAGAATCTTTGTCTTTGGCAGTCAGAGTGAAAACTTGACTTCGCAATGGAGCATTTTCAGGCACAAAGGCATGGTAGACCTTTTCTGAAAAGTATGGTGGGTTATCATTGACATCTGTTAAAATTACGGTAAGTTCGGCTTCGCTGGATAATGGTTTATATCCAAGGTCAGTAGCTGAAATCTTGAGAATATACTCCAACTTTGTATCATAGTCCAACTCTTTGTGAATACTCACAGCTCCGGTGTTGGGGTTTATTGTGAACTTTTGTTGATCGTTTCCACTACTAATGTTGTACACAACTTGACCATTTGGACCTTCATCTTTGTCAGATGCACTCAAAGTTACTATCAAAGATCCCAGTGCTTCATTTTCAGGAACAATTACCCGATAACTCAACGAGCTAAAAACGGGAGCGTAGTTATTGGGCCCAGTCACAGACAACACAACGTCCACATCATCAGACAGTGAAGGTATTCCTTTGTCAATTGCTCTGGCATGAATCAGGAAGGATTTTGATAAGTAGTTTGTAATATCCTCTGCCAATTCAACCCATCCCGTGCTCTTATCAATGTCTACAACTTCAGATCCATTTCCACCAATTTTCAAATACTCCACTTTTGCATTCAACCCAAAATCATTAACATCACTCGCGACGAGTTGAATAATTTTTGAGCCAATGGGCATGTCAAAAAGTACAGGACTGAAGTAATAGTTTTTGGCGAATTTCGGAGGATGATTATTCATGTTTACAACATTTACTTCAACCAATACTTCAGAAGACATTGGAGGCTTCCCACTATCAATCGCAGTTATTATCAGTTCATGTTCATTTTCTGGAGAAAATCTTTTAGATGGGTGTTTGTACGTCATTGATTTCTTTGTGAAAATCTCTCCACTGACAGGATCCTGTCAAATAAAAAACAAAATATAAAATAGATCCTGGAAACAACTCCGATTACGAATAATGTTCAAACATGACCTTTGATGGTCTTTTTTCATTATCTCATTCTCTACTATTTGTATGATTAACACATACACATTAACAGTTCAATTAGACACAGATAAATTAATTCAATCTTCTGTTTTTTATAAAATGGAGTGTGGCATGTCTTTTTCGAATCAAAGAAATTATGCAACTTTACATTGCAACTGTCCGCATCCCTGTCCCATTTGCTGTTTAATTAACCCGACCAATTTCAAATAATAAAAACGAAATGGAAAACTCACCACTGAGAAAAGATCCGATTGATGCTTAAGAGAATATGTGACCAGTGAATTTGGACCTCGTTTATCTCGATCTATGGCAGATACTTGTCCAACAAAGGATACAGAATGCTCACTCTCCGGGATGTTAAAGTTATATGAAGTGAACTCAAACTGGGGGGCCATATCATTCACATCCTCAATAGTGATTGTCAGTAGCGTTTCTGCCCTCCATGACCCATCTTTGGCAGACACTTTGAGTAAATATTCATCTTGTAATTCTCTATCCAACGAGCCACTCACAGTAACATTGCCAGAGTATGGGTCAATCTTAAATTTTCCACTACTGTTGTCAGTGAAGCTGTAAGAGCAGTTAGCATTTTCACCCACATCTTTGTCTACACTGGTCACTTGAATAACAAAAGTACCTACGGGTACATTTTCTGTAACGTTTACACTAAACAGACGTGTGAATTTCATGGGATTGTCATTGACGTCTTCCACATAAACTGTGACTGTAGCAGTACCCGTTCTTGGAGGGTCACCCAAATCTACGGCTTCAATTTTTAACACATACGCTGAGTGTTCCTCTCTATCAAGCTTGGTTTTAGAGTAAATCTCTCCCGTTTCCGGTTTCGCTTCAAAAATTTTGGAATACTTCTTCAGCGTTTCACTGTTGAGATAATATCGAACAGCCCCATTCATCCCAGAGTCTTTATCAATAGCTACCACGGTTGTCACTAACTTGGGTCCAAACTCTTCTTCGGGAATACTCACGTTATAATGTTTTCTATCAAACACGGGGCTGTTGTCATTTACATCTTTCACACTGACGTAAATTGGTATGGCGGAGCGGTACTCGGGTTGCTCTTCATCGCTTACCTCAACCCACAACTCGTACTGCTGAGCAATTTCATAATCAAGTCCTGTAGGTGAAATTCGCAACTGACCTGATCTTCGGTCAACAACAAATGCATTTCCTAAATTACCACCACCAATGAAGTATTGAAATCGGTGAAATTTTTGGTCTTTAGGTGTAGCAGGAGTGCTTTCAAATGTTGTAACAATAGCGTTGCTCACATTCTCCAAAAATGAAAACTCTTGTCGGTTAGATCTTATTTTCGGGAACTTTTCGGAGCTCACCAAACTGATTTTGATGGAAACTGATGAAGAGAGGGGCTCTTTTGGGGAGGAGTCTACGGCACGGACTTCCACCATAAAATTGCTTTTTCCACTCTTCACTAATGCAGGGATAGACTTTATTACACCCGTAGTCTCATTTAACTGGAACTTATCAGAATCAGGTCCTCCAAGAAAGTATCTAATCTCCCCATTGAGTCCTGCATCGGTATCCGTCGCAGTCACTCCAAATACATAGCTCCCTGAGTGAATGTTATTAGGAATGGATACAGAGTATGAACCCTGTTTAAACTTAGGAAAGTTGTCATTTTCATCTAGCAAATTGATCAGCACTTCCGCAGTAGAACTCCTCTGAAAGATTAAGCTAGAGTCGGTCGCTACAATGTTGAACCGATATTGTTCCTCCGTCTCTCTGTCGAGATCGCCCTTGCTTAGTATGTCACCGGTGACCTGATTCACTTCAAATGGAACGGGCGTCACCGATTGAATTTCATATCTAGGTGAAAATAACCAAACAAATTTGTAATCAAGTACATATTCATGTCCAATATGCATTTACGCAGAAACACTTACCGAACAACTGAATTTTGGCCAACGTCTTTGTCACTTGCTTTTACTCGATACACAAAAGTACCCGGGGGTGTGTTCTCCGTAACAAAAAGTTCATAATGGTCATGTTCAAATATGGGATCAGAATCATTCTGGTCACTAACAAGAACTTGGACCATCCCCGTTCCAGTCAGTCGCGGAGTTCCTGCAATTATTCAAGTCCTTATTAAGACTGATAAAAACAATTGGGTTTAATATAAATGGTTAGCATATGTTGCATACGTGATTCGAGAATATAAACGCTTATTCAAATTGAACAGTGAGACAATAATTTGCCATTGGCAGGTGAGGTGACCACACTAATAATACTAATAATAAAATTTTCTTGTCTATTTTGTTATTTGTCCATTTGTCCTTAATAACGATAAGCCATAAACGCAATGTACAATGGAAGACAGAAGAGTCCCTCTGGGTTAGATTATGGCCATGCATCATACTAATTTCATAAATACTCATACAGCTGCTGCATATGGAAGGGTTAAATGATTAATTTCATCAAAACCGTAACAAAATATGCATAGTCTTAAACTTCCAATAATGAAAGGCGCATGAATGACTGATTAATTAGTAAGAATGAACAAGAACGTGAACGAGTGCATTGCAAAAGGTTGATCAGAGTTCAAGTTCGGATGCAATGTGTGTGTGTGTATTATATGTATTACACTATGGACATTATTTGCACCAAGTTGTGACTCTGATGAGAAATGAAGACTTGGAAGACCTGTCCTTGCTCGATCATCATGACACAAGAGAGCTTAAACAGGAAAAGCAGAGGTTGAAATGTGCCCCATACAATTGAACACTGAACATTAAAAACAATCTCTTAACGAGATCATAATTTTCCAGCTAAAACATCACCGATGAGACTGATTTAAGATTATTCTTCTTTGCTTGTTCCTTGAATTTAGATTCCAACTCTAATAACACATGAATGCTCATGTCCCAGGATAATATTTCGCTTAAAGCCTCATCCATAGCTTGATTATTGCTTAGCTATATAGCTGCGTGCTTAGCGGGTGGGTTTCTTCTTCTTGGCTAAACTTCCCCAACCAGTTCCCACGTCTTCAAAATAATGTATGCCTAATCCTGCTCCACACTGCTTCGGAGTTGCTTTGTTTTGGACGGAACTCGACTCATCCTTTCTATACCTCTGATCTGCTGTTATCCACCAACCAACCACCCCTACTTATCTACCCCTATCAACCAACGGGCTAGCTAACTCAATCAAGTGCAAGTAAAGTAAAAGTACTCTATCCAAGTGTGACAGGCAGCTAGGCGTGTTGCAGTGGAATTTACAGTGCATGACACAAGATACGCAAAGAGAAAATAAACATGACCATCATACCTGTGTCCATTGCAACGATTGTCAAATGGTACTCGGATTGCCTCTCTCGGTCCAAAGCCCTGTGTACAGTGATTTCTCCGGTGGTTGCATTTACCCGAAATGCATCCTTGTCCCCATCCTTCATTAGGTAGCGCACTTGAAAGTTTTTACTTAAGGAATCAGCATCGAATGCATTCACTTGGACAACCGTTTGGGGCAAGTCGTCCATGTTTTCTCGGACATAGGCAATGTACGGCGAGTCCAAAAAAATGGGCGACCTTAAGAATTTTCAATTTCTCAATCCACAAACAAGCATACGTACACAAAGTATGTAAGTACAACTTCAAAAGATGTTTCTTTTGCTGTAAACTGACTGTTGTAAACTGACTTACCGGTTATTGACGTCTAAAATTGTGATGGAGATAGTGGCTGTGTCATGAGGACTTTCTTCGCCCAGGTCTTCAGCCTCTACGGTGATCGTGTACACTCTCTTCCTTTCGTAGTTGAGTCCTCGAGCCACCCTCAAAATTCCAGAGTCCCCGATGCTGAAATCTCGATTGGGATCTCCGGCAATGATTGAGTACCTGATCTGGGAATTGAGCCCTTCGTCCATGTCGAAGGCACTCACCTGGGAGAGCAATGACGAAAAATGAAATGAATCCAAATGAAAGGAGGCAGCAATGATTGATTTACCTGAACAATGTTTGTCCCAATTGAAGAATTTTCAGGAACTGAGGCACTATATTGGTGTGTATCAAATTTAGGTCCGTGGTCATTTTTATCTCGAACTTTTATGAATAGTTCCTGAGCTATGGATTGAGGAGGTTCGCCACGGTCTCTTGCAGTAATCTAGCATTTGAAAGAGTTGTAGTTGTGGGTATTAATTGTGATATAAAACCACACAATTGAGTGGAACTCACGTTCAAAGTATAATTGCTAGCATGTTCTCGATCAATGTTTCCAACCACGCGAAGCAATCCGTCAACCACACCCAAACTGAAGGTAGTCTTTTCGTTGTGCAGAGTGTACTCTACATAACCATTTCTACCCTCGTCTTT
>JAQIWQ010001650.1:0-10162 GCA_034695825.1 Folsomia inoculata
TTTTTCACATTTTCAGTGATCTGGAAGCTTCTGTAATATCATCGACTACTCGAGATCCCGACTGACTTGATTTTAATTATTTTTGTATGTATGCATTTTGTAAGATTCATTTTGGTAAAAACAATTCTTCTGGGAAATAAATAAGTAAATGTTGTTGGCACATTGTTGTTGGCATATTAAATTAGCACCTTTTCGCTCAGTCATCTTCAGAAGCCGGAAGGAAGACGAGGTTATAAAACTTGGCAAAAATGCATAAGCTCCTAACGAAAGCCACAAACCTTTGATCGTTGCAATGGCTCAGTGTGGCACACTTTTCACTTGAATAGAACAATCGGTCATGTGCAAATGTGCGAGTACGCAGCACGCAGTAGGGCTAAATCGATCCTGCATTATATAGTGCGTATTATGCTTATAGAAAACTTGATTTTAAGGAAACTTCAACATCTCCGTTTTGGGCGATTCCGCATTGTTTTACTATTATAGAAACTTAGATATTATGTAGATGTTAATTTGTACAAATTTTCAAATTCATGATTGATGGATGCGTTTTTCAATGCAGATTTGATGGTGTATGCAATTGAGGAGCTCAATATTTACAAAGTTATCAATTGTAGAGTGAGAATGCATATAACCACCAACCATCCATTGCAACCAACAAGGAAGGGGGGTCAATTAGGTCTGCTCTATCAGGGTCTACCACCCATCCACTCCACAAATTACATATGCTAGACATACACGACCCCAGTGACCAACCACACCCCCTCTAGGGCCCGTTTTAACTTAACGGGCCAAATTTCTTGTATTATAGAAAGGACATGTAAGTAAAAAAGTCAAAGTCAGTGCAATTTTCGGGGTTTCAATTGCATTCATCTATGTACTGACTTTTCTTCTGCTATGCTTGAATAAACAATTTAAAAAGTAACTTAAATATGAAAAAGACATGAAATTGTGAAAATGAACATGAAGGAGCACGTAAAGGAACAAATCGCAAATCACGAAATAAAATATATAAGCTCTGATAATTCTGCAAAATTAAACTCAGGAGTGGTGCCCTGGTCGAGTTTAGGTACATATAGGTATACGTAATAATAACCCAGTTCCAAAATTAAACATGACAAAAACTTGAACCAAAGCTGGCATGCATACGAGGAATGCAAGCGTTGCAAAACTGCACAAAAACAACGACCATTAATTCAAAAGGCATCTGCGTTCATGTGAGGGGTGCAAACTCTTATTTGGCTTTACCGTTAACATTTTTTTCCGGTTTTTGGCAAGACTATTTAAATTTCCGATTAAAACACCAGAACAGTATTACTAATGCATTCACACCTATTTTCCAAGTGGAACAAGACTAATAAAGCGTACGCCACTTGACAACATATTTGTGAAAAATGACAAATCATATATGAACAGGGATTATATAGTTCTTTCTGGTAATAACCAGCATCAGTCCCAATAGGAACTTTGCGGCGGATGTGATGACAAAGTGATTTTTGACAATATTTGCATTTGTATAGCAAAATATAGTAGCGGTACGAATGCGACTTGATTGACACTCTTCCGGACAATGGAATAAAAAGCGTAATTGAAATGGTGACAATCAGAACGTCACTTGGTTCTCAGTCTCAGTTCAGTTCAGATAAGGTTCACCTCACCTCGCTTCATCTCAAGTTGAATTTTTGTCGGTTTCTACTTTTTTGTTAGTTTTTGGTGTCTATGCACATGCACAATTTCATCACAAACTGCGTCACATTTTCGCTAGGATAACTTTACACAATTCTTTCCTCTACAGGATAAAACAACATCCGCTAAATGTTGTTACTTGTGCATGTGCATTTTGTGCATTAGTTTAATCTTGACAACTTGTAACGTTCGTATGCTGTCATATCAAGTTAAAGGTTAAACAATGCATTTATCCTCAAAAGTTGCGAAACTAGAGAATAAGTTGTTAAAATGACAACGACACCCGCAACCGAACAATGTCACATCGCATCAAGTAAACCAAACCTGATTTTTTCATGATACATTTGCCTCAGTCACGATGCATACATAACCGACCAAATCGATCTATCTAAATTCTTCATTAGTGCATTTGAATTTGAGTTTTATTAGGAAAATAAATGCCATTACTAGCCGTATCCATTCGAAATAAATTCAACTTTACGGGAAAATGTGCATACAAGTTGTGGTTATCATCTTCCACTAATTTCGTTGCCTAATTTCTACCGTTTTTATCATTCTAAAGCATCCTAGAACCCCATTGCGTCATTTCGTGTCGAGACCCTATACATAAAGTCTATGTCCATAGATCAACAACAACTGGCATATTTTGAACGAATCCCTCATGATGATTTACGAGCTGCGCCTATTGACCATTTTATTACATCTGCCGTTGATTTTTACAGCTTCAGAGTGCGTTATGCTGCGTTAGTTCCTCATCCGAGTTTTTTCCCTGGAATTTTGCAGTTGGAAACTTTTAACGTCGGCGTCGACCCAACTCATCTTCTACATACACTAATAACGAACTAAACTACAATGACATGAAAAGGGGTTCCGTTGTGCTGTACATGTTTTGCAAAACGCACCTACCAAACTAAACGAGCAAAAAATGAAACTGACGCTGATTTCAATATGCGCTTCTTTCTCGTTCCTCCCTTAACGATTCATTTCATAAGCCGTTTCATAAGTACAGACTCTGGAAATTGCAAAAGTTTTACGACTATTTCCAAGTAAGTGGTATTCTGTAATCCAGACCAGCTTTGACATGGCAGTAGTCATTATGTTGTGCTACATATACTATGCTATTATAGCTTCTGACACTTTTCCCAACATGGATTTACTTTTTCCAAGAAATGTTTTCTGTATCCTTCATTTATTTGTGGGGTTTCGTTTTCAATTGAGCCTAAAGGTTATACATATCAACCATACATACATACATATGTACATACATACATATCCCTTATTCCTCCTGTCCTGTGGTGTGGTTCCGGAAATCTGCACACCATATCACAAATTGGAAAACAAGAAGATTATATAGTAGTGTAGTCGGTAGGGCATAGGTATAGGCATTCAAACAAAATCTTGTAACAATTCCATGAAAAAGTTCCATGTATGTATTTAATATTAAACACCACATAAAGGTCTGGTCAAAGAGACTTCAAACAACCAAAACTCAAAGGATTATTACTATTCTACTGAACGGATCTTTGAGTTGTTTTCAAGAAATATTGTATCTTCTTGTTCCGTCATCTCTTTTCGCCATGTTATTAGGTACAGTCAATACAAATAAAAGGCTTTTCAATCAACAACCGGGACAATTGAAGGTTGATTTTGTAAATATGTCCTCCTCACACATCTTCTGAAATAGTTGGCTTTGAAATGACATGATTACATACATGTACCTACCTTCCAGGTGTGGTGTCCAGAAATGCGGCCTATGTAGCATTCCAAGAAAATGTACCCCACTATCAAACCTGATCCGTTCGTCCTTTATCACTAACTCATTCGACATCATCTCATTACAAATGACATTGATTATAATTAGAGGATCAATCATCCAGTGTTCATCCAGTTGTTAGTTCAAACTCAAAGAAATCTCATCTCACCTCATGCAAAAAGTATGAGATTGTGTCATTCTACCCCCTCCATCTACCCAACCAATCCTTCCATATGATGCGATTCTTTCCTTGTCCCGACTAATTTCATTAGTACCTTTCCATCCCTTATTAACCCTATGCAAAACTTGCTATAATACCAGCCATTTACCTAGTATTCAACAACACAAAAACAGCCTTAAATGATTTGTCACTTTTGTCTCATCTCATTTCATGTCGTGAGGATTGGAGAAAGTGCGTATCATAGAGTTGTTGTTACTTTTCTGTGGTGGTGGTGGTGATGATGTAACGAGACGTCATCCACCACGTCCACAACCCGGGCTGCCAACAAGTGCCAGCCATCCAACACTATTTGACAGCCCCCTTCAATTATTATATCCACTCCACTTTCACAAATACCCACCAACAAGCCTTAATTTAATTTTATAACGACCGGAAAATTGACCACCATTCACTCAACTACACTCCAATCTCTAATGTAAATACATATTTAATTACATTAATTACTCCAACTCCGTCATTCCTATCTACCCTACCCTACATTCAAAAGGTAAGAAAAACTTTTAAATTCTGCAATACTACTCAGAATTACCTATTTTATTGACTCGTAATATTTCTTTTCAGAGAGAAACAAGTCAAATCTGCAGTAAAAATATAAAATGTCTGATAAATGGGAGACTGTTGGTCCGATAAAGAAGCCAAGAAAACCCAAACCACCAACCCCCGTGGTGGGTCAAGATGTAGCTCAAATTAATGGAGGAATAGTGGGATTGACTGGTGGTGGGGGTAGAGGAAAACCTCCAAAACCTAAAAGATATTCTGCAAAAACACCCGCTTCATTCCCACTTGTGGATGATGATGAAGAATTGGGTGAGTTTACATACATTTATTTATTATGTCAAAGGTCAAGACTGATTTCAAGTTTTTCAGTTCCAGACACTGCAATTCTGGGTGTTGGTGGTGGCAGTGTGGGTGATAAAAAGGGAGTAAATTCCTCTAAAAAGGCTGATTCGAATACTGCCAACAAGAGTCAAAAGAAAAAGGCAACAGGAGACGGAAAGCCGAAAGAAAAGCGGAGGGATTTGGAAGGAACTCTTGGTCAAGTATGATATTTTTTTTAAATTTGGATACATAATGGGGAAACAAAAATGTTGATGACTTCACTTCACTTGATGTTATTTGTATTTGGGATTTCATAGGTAGCAACTAACGAACTTCTCTCCTTCTTTCGAGAATTGCAAAATGCTGGTTCAGCATCTGATGTTTGTCTCTCATGGATAAAGTACTCGGCAGACGCCCTCAATACAAAACTGAACCAGGCATTTATCATTCCTCTTGAAGTTTCACAATGGCCTAACGATCTCAACTATCCAAAACTTCCTTCACAGTTGGAACAAGTTGTTAAAACAATTATTACAGAGACTGTTCAGGCTAGGGAAGATCTTGTGGACGTGTTGGGTATCTCTTTTTCATCATTATTGGCGACCATTCCAACCCTTGTTCAACGAGGTGAGGCAAGGTTTCTATTCAAAAATCTTATACAATTCTACAAGAAAGTAATTTTTAACTACTGTTTTGAAGGAGACTTTGGTTGGGGATACCTGTTGTTTCTTCGTCAACTCTGTCGTATTGACCCTTCTCTTCCTTTCCGACGTGGGAAAAGTATTGCTGAGCTAATGGAATCGTACGGCAATCGAAAAGAGATCGGGTTATGCATATTATGGGTTATTGCCCAAGCTGGAGTGGATTCCCCTTATGTGCTAAAAATAGTGTCCAAATATCTTCTTCCTTACTATGGGTTTAAGCACTATAAGCAGTTTGTGTTGGCGGCTCTCTCAACTATCAGCTCATGCTCCACTATGGCTGTCGAATATCTTATCGAAGGGGATGAATTTGAGGAATTTTTTGAGGCTGCTTTCGACCCTAAAAAGAAACGTGATCTGGAAAAAATATATCCACGTGTTAAGGTTTGCACAACATTACGAATTTTTAAATTTAGTAACTTTATTTTTGCTAACTACTTAGAATTATATTTGCGTTGTTTAAAATAGGAGCTTGTTATCAAAGGATTGAAAGGACAAGGACGTCCCATTTTCTTGAAATTTCTTGAAAAAGCAAGCGACAAAGACTTTATGCCATTGTCTTCTTATGGACAAGAAGTTTTTTCAATTCTCCTTGGCTGCATTGAGAACGATCCAGCATGTATTGACACTTGGCGAGACAGTCTCGTAAAGTATCCAAAGGAAAGCGCTGCTTTTTTGTTGTACTTGTGTAAGTGTGTAATCATTAATAACTCGGTTGAGGGAAGGATTCTGAAGACGCTGACTGTGACTTCTTTTAACGTTGATGATTTACATGTCATTTTAGCAAGGGTGCCAGAGTCAGTGAAGTGTGGAAGTCGATTGGAAACTAAATTCATACAATCTGATGAATTTGCTGTTGCAGCAGTTAAGAATCCGGAGCTACTTCGCTGTGCAAAGGTTTGAAGCGTTTTTAGTATTATTAAATAAAATTAGTCGACCGTTGCTTAATAAGGTCAATTTTCATACCTTTCCAGAAAGTACAAGCTGGTCTTGAGCGTGTTGCTGCGTCTAAAAGGAAAATTTTTTCTTGGAAATTGGCAATTTTTGTGACTTTCCTTTTAATTGGAGGTTTGTTCTGGCTGGATGTTACGGAGAATGGACAGGGTTTTTTCGAAAGTGAGTACATTCAATTTTGTTATACAACGTGGAGATTGAATGTTTTTTTTTTATTTCAGAGAGTAACACTGGCAAGTTTTTGAATAAATATGGCGTTCTCAATCAGGCACTCGTCGTTTGGAACTCCGTGTCTGGAATGCTCAAGTAACTTTTTGTTTTGCTGAGATATTGTAAAAAATTTCGTACTCAAATCATTGTAATTTTTTCTAGATACCTTGAAGAATACATGACTGTGCTTTTTCGAAGCATCAACGAAGGATTACAACCATTGTTGCAGGGCATAACAGCAAAGGTTAGTCAACAGTTGCACACATTTATTTTCATTCACCTTTTACTGTTTGATATTTATTATTGTAGGTGCAAGAATACATTCCACAGTTGAGTGAATACTTTGCTGTTATTTGTAACTTTGTGACGGACTCAGTCACCAGCTTCATCATGTTTTTGCAAACCAACGTTTTCGTGTAAGTATCAATATGAAATATAATGCTGCCAATATTGATTCAATATTGATTCTAATTTGCATCTTCAAATATTATTTCCCTTACAGCGGATCCTTGTCTCCGGAGAATCTTCGTAAGCTCACAAAGGATGCTCTATCTTTCATTTGGGGCAACGTCATTTTCGGAATGGAAAAGTTATATTCAATTGTTGAAAAATATGTGTCTTAGAGTTAGCTCATACAACCGCTCTGCAACAGGATATTGCACCATCGGGTTGTAGAAAAATAAGACTGTCCTGTCCTTTTGCTAACCACAATGATCCACCCCCCCCCCCCGAAAAGATTTTCCATCCAATTTTATGAAAAGACAAATCCTGTGAAAATTTAATTTAATATCTCGACAAATAGTGGCCTATTATAGCAAATCACCGACCAAATTCTCGATTTGCCAATTACCTCAATACGGTTTTCCATTTAAAACAAGAAAGCTTATTTTGGTAGTATGAATATTAACCTTACTCATTATTACGAAATTGTTAGTATATTTAAAAAAAATATCGTAAATATATATCATGTTAGTTTGCTAAACAGATTAATCAAAATCGTACATTCAAAATAAAGCTTCATGAATCTGTATGAAACAAGTCATATAGTCTCAGTAGTTATATTCTCAAAAGTTGTACTTTGTTGCAGGGCAGTTTCTTTCATGATTTTGTTTCCATTTATTTTCATGCAACTTTCTGTCTACTGCTGTTAAACGGAGAAAGTCTCAAGGGAGCGGCAGTTTAGCTCACTCCATAAATCATGCTTGGTCCCTGGAATGGGATGCACGATGCACGTTCCCTCTGCATTTAACTACACGTACTGATCGCGACCCAGAGATACTATTTAGGGAACTATTCAACTATTACTATATCCCTTTAACCCTATAATAGACAAAGAAAAAGATCAACTTGTGAATGTCCGGTGGTGGTTCTGTAGGTTTAGTTAGGTAGATGCCTCATGGATGCAGCTTCCTGGTGAAATCTCTCGCTCCATGCTCTCATTATCATTATACATCATACGATTTATTTTGACAAATTAGTCTACGGAATAGTGAAGTTAAAAAGTATTACATTTGGGATAATTACATCTGGAAGGGCGGAGGTGGAATTTTGGTGGTGGGTGGTTTTGGGATTGCTGAGGGTGAGCTGTTTTTTTGTGAAGCACCGTTTGGTTAAATAAATGAGTCATGTCTTCTACAATGGTAATAATGACCGGTACGTGCATTACATTTACTCTTCAGCAAATACAATGACAGATTTCTCAATTGTTTGATTTATAAAATCTATTTTTACAGGTGGCTTTCTAAACCAATGGAGACAGTTAAGGTTGGACCTTCTGGCCAAAGAGTCTGATCTTAAAGGTACTGTAGCAGTTGTACATTAGTGCATATTTCTTGTAGTTGATTAATCTGCTTTGTTTTTGCACACTACGTTTTATTTCATGCTTGTTTTGCTGCCGAATTTTTCAATTAAACAAATGCGCTTCCCCTTAATCCGTCCTTTACTTACTTTGATTGACGGAACCAAACATATTGAGTATATACTCAATAGCTAAAATAGCAGAACTTCCAGGTAAACAGTTTTAAACAGATTTGGAAGCTGGACACGCTTTTTATCTTACTATAATCAAAAGAGAAATGATGACAGAACGTACAATACTTATTTGTTGTCTATGTACTTTCACAGTGGTTCAAAATGAGATCCTTGTATTGGATAAGCTGATTGAACAAACGGAAAAAACGTTGGAAATGGTCGACAAATTTCCATCTTTGATGGAGATTGATTCTTCAAAAGATAGTCAGAAGTCGTTGTCTGGCGTAACATCCATTCCGAAGGATGATGAGGACGAGAAGAGCCCAGAACACAAATAACTTCATTCATGAATGGCAACTTAAAATTGTCATCGCATAATAATTCGGTGATGAATTAAATTTCTTCAATAAATGAATTCAATATTTAAATAGTAAACCAATATCATAGATTTATAAACTTATTTCTTAGTATCGAAATAAATACGAATTTCTGACATTTTGCTTGATCAACAAATGAATGCAACGATAAATTAAATAACCATCTTTCATTTTCTGCACAACAACTTGCATTACGTGAAGCGCAGAAAGCGGCTGAAGCTGCTACCTTGAACGCCAGTGGTGATGGTCAAGATAACCAATTAAACTTCTTGGAAAACACTACCCAGTATGACCCATAGACACATATTACAAATTGGCTATTAAAAAACATTCTCCCACCGGTATTCAATTGTTGAAAAATACGTGTCTTAGAGTTAGCTCATACAACCGCTCTGCAACAGGATATTGCACCATCCGTAATATATTGGGTTGTAGAAAAATAAGACTGTCCCATCCTTTTGCTAATCACAATGATCCACCCCCCCCCCTCCCCCGAAAGATTTTCCATCCAATTTTATGAAAAGACAAATCCTGTGAAAATTTAATTTAATATGATCTCGACAAATAGTGGCCTATTATAGCAAATCACCGACCAAATTCTCGATTTGCCAATACGGTTTTCCAGTAAAGAGGCGAAATCTTATTTTGGTAGAATGAATATTTCCCTTTTACTCATTGTTATGTAGCTTTTAGTATTTTAGAAAAATGTCATATCATAAGTTTATATCATGTTAGTTTGCTATAAGCAGATTAGATAGACCTACAAACAAAAGTAGTGCAGTTAAATATTTTCAACATTATGGGTATTATGCTTTAATGAAAATAGTTTGTTAAATTGTAATTTCACGCCTCATTACAGCTCGCACAAGTTCAAGTATATTATCTCAATGATTTATTATTACATTACAACAATGTAATATAATATATTTTCAACTTCAAAATGCTAACATTATTTCAACATTTTGATGATTTTTTCAATTCATCAATCATTAACACTCGACAACAGTCAGTAGATGGTTGTCGTCAATTTATTATTTCAAACAGAACAGAACCCACTACCTGCCTCTAATCAACTACAAGTCGTCGCATATATATCCCCCCTTCGTTATATATCACATATTTTACAGCAATGCTTTATTAAACGTCACGTGGACACCTTTAACTCTTCTGGTTAAAATCTTGTCCCAAAATTTATCCAGGCATCATCAGATTATTTTATGCTTTATAATTTCTGCTGTCATTAATTTGAGTAATTGAATTTGATGAGTTCAAGTTGACAGGATATTTATATAGTACGCTCAGATCAGACCAGAAGAACCAGAATACAACAGTGGTTTCATATGACATTAAAATTCATAGAATTTCTAGTAACAATAATTATTAAAATAAATGTATAGCACGCATCTTGTTCTGCTCTACAGACAGATATAAATCACAAAATGCTGCAATTGTT
>JAQIWQ010001651.1:0-10160 GCA_034695825.1 Folsomia inoculata
GAACAACCAAGGGTTCGACCATCCTTCCCTTGGGATACGGCATGTTTGGGATTAGTTTAGTGTCATTTCGGACATGACTAGAAAAAATGTTGCAATGACTAGAATGATAATTTAAAGAGATTTAAAAAATGAAAATCTTATCCGGAAACAATCCATTTGTCGTAACATGATAGTAATGGTGATAGTGTCAAGGAATATTGGGACTGAATTACTGTTTTGTTCATAAATGTTAAATTCTGCTTGTTTGTTTTGATTACAGATTTGGTATCCCATTAGGACCAATTACCACCGCACCCGGAACTGATTATCTCCATTCTAAACGGAGTGATCGTCTCCGACCACTATTTAGAGCGACAAAAAACCCCGACCTAGTCAATGACGATATTGCATTTCGAAATTTGAGAAAGGATTTGAACAGTGATAATAATAACCTTAGTAAGGATTGGACTCCGAGACTGTTCAGCCCTACAAGAGACAATACATTCAACTTCGGTAATACCTCTACCGATCAACAAAAGAAATTACGAGCGATCAGATCACTTTCTGCAAACGTTACAAACTACATCCCATTCATGGATCATTCCTTTAACAACATGAGCGAGGCTGGCAAATGGAACAGCTTTACAGATTTGCATCATCAAGGCAGAAGCGTTGGCACTCAACCACAACGAGCGTCCACATATTGGGGACCAAGTTGGGTTGAGCAAGTGGAAAAGGTTCAATCTAGTGAGAGGCTGAGAGGTTCTAATAATAAATTCCCTTCTGAGCCAGAAGAATATTGGGAAAGAAAGTTACCAAGCAAAACTGTAGAGTTGACTCCGGATCTATACGACCCAACAAAATCAAGAAGACCATGGACCGATATAATTTTAGAGAGTTTTGAGAAAGAGAAACAAGCAGAAATGGAACGTCTTGCTGCAGAGGCAGCTGCTACTGCTGGTGAAGCTAATGCGAACGTCAATTCCAATAGTATTAATGACACCACAATGGCTTCAACTCATCCAAACAACTGTCTTGAGATTACAGAAGAACTTGATGATGATGTTTTTTTGGATGCGAGAGACAAGTCGAAATCGACTTCACCCGAAAATCGAAAAACACAACAGTGTAAAATGTTAGCAAACTATGCAAATTTTAAAACCTCTGAAGCAACAACAACCCCCACTACTACAGCAGCAGATTTCCCACTACTACTACCCGGTACAAATACGCGTCGTGGGAGTTGGGTTGAGCCACGAACATCTTCCAGCTATCTTTCAGCATCTGACTATAACTCGATGGTTGAGCAAGATGACCGAAGACGCAAAAGTTGGTCTGATATTCCAAAGGATCATGAGAATTTATACGAAAGAAACAAACTATTCAATCCGTTACCCCCACCGAGGAAAATTAAACAGATAAACCTAGACCAATTCAATTCTCAAACTTCGAATCCAATTGACCGGCTCAGTTGCAAGGAATTTGAAGCTCAGCAGAAAACTAGACCTAGAATTCTATCCGGAGAAAGTATACAAAGACGCACAAAAGGGGAAGAAGAATTGAATGCATTGATGGATATGCTTATCCGTGAAGCGGACTCTTGTGGTCCTGAACCAGCAAATATCTCTAGTGCGAAAACAACTCATGTCAACGTCAGCTTATCTGATGAAGGGGTGGAAACGCCTCAACTCCGGTGGAGGATGAGAGAATCTGAATCAAACCAAATTCCAAAGCATTCTACATCCTCTTCCATCCCGTTAGGAATGACACAAAAGGATAGTTCAGAACACAGAATTAAATCCTATATACAATACTGTTCTGAAAGGAACCTGATGCCTGTGCCAAAAATTCCACAAAAAGAATCCCAATTTGATGAGCCAACAAAAACGAGTTGTACGGACGACAACAACATTTCTAAGCAGAGGGCAGCCTTACTCCAAGAACCAACAGCGCCAGAACCTCCTCCCGAAATTGTTGCCGTTTCACGAAAACACTCACAAAGACATGATGAGCAGGAAACCACTGCTATCAAACGAAATGATTATGAAACCACCCATCCTACAACTTCCATATCCGACGACACCAATTTGTCTCCAAATTACACAACTTGTTCCCCAATTACGAGCAGCAGCAGTGTCATAGTAAACCCCAAATCAAATGAAAATGATCCATTCATCTCTAGCACTCACGAAGGAATACTTTTTCAAACTGATATCAAATCCTCTCCATGTAGAGACCCGAGCTCAATAGACGAGTTGATTGATTCAATAAATGAGTCTCTACCAGAGTTGGAGACTCATGGCGAAGCTTTATCATCATTCTCGACTAAATCCAATGGAAGCAGTTTGTCCTCTACTGGAAGTGCAAGTCCACCTTCAGTACCAAGTCCAAGACCAGGAAGCCCAACAACCATCACTTTGATGCATCGTCATCATTCCTCTACATCATCGTCCACATCCACTCACACCTCTCCAGAAGAACTAGAGCATGATTCTATTATTATTAGTGAGGAAAAGTTGCAGGATGATGAAACAACATTGTCCCCAAATAACAATACGAGGTGGATGGAGAAAGTAGAAGGCGATGATAATGATGAAGCCTACTTGTCAAGAAGACGCTCCTCTACGAATAGCAGCCACAGCCATACCTCGGAGAAAGCAGGCCCTTCCGGATTGGGAAATTCGGCAAAGGAAGAAGAAGGTGAGGTGGCCAGATCCATGGCAGAGGGTGGAGTGCGTTCATGGTTTGCAGAGTGGAATGGAGTTTTGCTTGTTGCATGTTATTTGCTTGCGTTTGTACACACTTTTGCACAACTTGACTTTCTCCCTGTGGTTGGCATCCTGCTAGCTGTGCTCGTCTTTTTTGCACATCTCTTTTAATTCGTGTGGTTAAATTTAATTATGCTTCTTCACATTTACTTACTTTTATGTTGGACGGCTATATTTATTTACAGACTATTAGGGTTCACTGGTTAAAAATAAATACATCATTTAAGACCCTGGTTCAACCAGTCATTGAACAAATCTTTCTGACCCCCTTCTGAGCTATTTTGGATTAAATAACACTTTACTTTCATCTCTGTTCCGGTTCTATGAACTCTTTCAAACACTCTTTATCAAGTATTGTGTATTCTCGAGAGAGACAGAAATTGAGAAGGAATAAACATCGAGAACGATGTTTTGCCAACAAATTGGCGTTTCTAATCACACACCACCAAAGAATTTACATCGCCCATCCCCCTCCAACGCCACCTTCGATTCGAACCACCGCCATCCAAACCGACCTTACATATCGGTGCACTCATTGCACAGAGTTTAGACTACAAATGCCAAATTTTTTGCTCATTCCTTGTTTGTGACTTCGTGGAATCCGAGCTTGAAATAAACTCTTTCATATCATCACAAAGCTGGAGGAACATACAACCATCGACGGTATAAATAATATGTCAGATTTCATGCTGTAAAAATTGGGGCGAACAGTAAGACATCAAAAATTATGATGTGGCTCATTACTTACAAAAATACTACGTGCCAAATGCCATCCTACACTTCTCATTTAAAGAAAGATAAGTTGTAATGGAGATCAGCCGACGAGTTTTCAGTTCTTCGTAGACACTTTCTGGCTGTTCTTGTCATTCAACATATTCAGTGGTCTATCTAAATACAAGTTCATTCATTATCTTTGAACTCTTGCAGACATTCGCATTTAAAAAATATACCAGGCCAGGCATATTCTCTTCCCGTTTTGTCACATTTTGCAACTGAAAAAACGCTTTATTTTTGGGCTTGTGTCAAATATGCACGTACGACTACATAGTGGTATTTTAAACAAAGTACTTTATGGGTTCATGTACACGTTACGAGCATGTTAAACTAAGCCCAAATGTCAATGGATCGTGTCATTAAATTTGTCAGGAATGAGTTTGATTCAAATCTTGACCCACAACAATTCAAATACGTTTAAAGAGCTTTCTGAATTCTTGATTTATCTGTCATTTCCTCCTGCATTTATTGAAGATTGATTTATGCTCAAATACTTCAAAAGTCTTTACCAAAGAATAAGTCATGAGCCCATAGTAAATTATGTCAAATCAAGCATGGCCAAGATTTAGATTTTAAATGAATTATAATTTACAAATTTTATTTTACCTACTATGTATACTGTCAAATTGTAGCAATAATATACAAATTGTATAGTACCCCAAAGTATATTTATACTATTGTAGATCCTGCTGTAAAAGTAGAAATATTATAAAATTACAATGAGATACGATATAAATATAATGTACCTACCTAATCTAAATATCTCAGTGAACACTGAAATTGTAACAAATCATGACCTGAATATTATGACGACTAATTTGTTTGCACTGTGTTTATTTTCACCATCACCCACCCATTTGTTTTTGCATGAATCGCTAAATAATAATTTGCAATTTTGCACGTATTCTTTTTAAATAGCAAAAATCTCTACCAAAGCAGATTGCCAGTTAAATGGGAATTTAAGTACATAAGCCATTCATTGTCTCTCTGCCCTCAATTGTCTTCTACTCAAAAGGAGATGGTGCAACCTAAACCAGTTTTAATATCGGACTGCCATCGAAATCTGACTAGACAATATGCCTACTACTGCCTGACCGACATTATATGTATTTTTGCACTGATAATGTCTTTTAGCGTAACGTAGTTAGCAGTATTTGCATGCATACAATTCTATACGCCAAAATATGCCTTGTAACAAGTAACCTGCAAGTATGTCTGAATTTGTGTGCTTAAATTCACCAAAAATTAGAAATAACCATCTATTATGTATGTTATGGGTGTGGGTGCTTTCTCGGGACTTTATCCATAACAATTTTATTCTCATACCGTTTAGGTCTATTCTTTAAAAGGTCATGATGATGATCGTTTCAAACTCCTGTGACTCCAGCACTTCTAACAACTATCACTACCTACATACTTCATTCAACCTACTTCAATCTTTAGTAATCTGATCAGTTCCAGTTTGTAATGTTAAGGAAGAAGCAGGTCCTTCATTTCATCGTCTTATAACCACCCCATAAACTCACGACGTCGACCTCAACCTACAACCCTTTATCTCATTCATCTCTCATCGTTTTATTACCATTCCTCCCATCAAAGCACATTTTATAACTGTGCCCAAGACAAGACAAGAACTAAAATTTGGCACTCAAACTTTCTTGCAATTTGTGCCATAAACCCCCCACGGATTTGCAGCACAAGTTTTGGACAAGTACAGACCATACGTACGTTTCGTAAAAGGAAGCTTTTGTAGAGTATATTTGGAGCTGACACATTTTCAAGAAAGAAGAGCTCAGCCATAATTTTGGTTCATTCAGCAAAGGTATAATCTCATCACAAATCAATTTATTATTTGATATCGTTTAAGAAAATGACCATCCTTCAAAATTTATGTTACATGTATTTATTTGCTATATTTTGTCATGTATGAAAAGTTTACAAAATCGAGCAAAATTTTTGGAGAAAGCAGCAAAAACGTACAATGAATGAGTTTTTCAATTTATTTGAAAGTACTTGAACACATGCTACTGAATAATTAAGAAAAAACGGTTATTTATGTTTTTTGTCTTTCATTTGCACGATTTGAATAGTTTTGTTTGTGCTTTTTGATTAGATTCGGATTGTTTGTTTTGTTCGCTATTATTCAAGCACTAATTCCAGCTCTTTGAGCTCCAATACAAAGCAATGCACGTATTGATTGAGTGCTGGGTGTTATTTTATGTATGCTTTATTTGAGTTTGATTATTTATTCAAAAAGTCATTAAAATTCCATTATTGAAGATGTAAAGCAAGACAGGAAATTAACAATCAAATGAATAATCTGATATTAGAACCGAGGGACAAGAGTGAAGTAACGAACGAGCCTCGAAAATCTCATGAAAATGTGGAGAAAGTAGTTGAGCACAACTTTCCCTTCCTACGCAACTCTGCCAAGCGATCTCAATCACAATCTCAAGTTGGGAAAAGTGTGTCATCTTTCCCAACTACTGGATCTGAATCTGGGGTACATCTCATTTCTACAAAAAATATATATTCAAATAGAGCAAAATCTGGAGCAAATAATTTACACCAATTTAACAAAGTGTTTTGGCATCTTCCTCAAATTGATAGTTACGGAGCTTCTTCCTCAATTGCAAAATTATAAATTGCACTTTGTATTCGTTTTCCCTTAGGATGATGGAAAAAGATGGAAAGAGAAAGACAAGAGCCACAAGAGAAAGTCCCATCTCAACCGAGCTTTCACTGATGAACCCGTCCCAAACCACTCATCTTCATTCCGTATGTCACAATTGATTTATCTCTTTCGCCCCATCCCAAGTGTTTCTGGGCACACAAACACACATCCCTCTACCCTAACCCGGCTAGCCTTTATAGCACAGCCTAGCTTTCTCCGACTTCTTGCACGTCTCAAGGAAATGTTTTCAAATTACAATTACAGATCCTCATTCCACGATAAACACTTCTTGTGAGATCAAGACCAAAACCAAGACCATCTCTCGAGAGTGTGATGGTGCTGGTGAACCTTCCGTGGCTAGCTCGTTTTCAGTTGCAGATTACCACGAGGAAAAGGATCCTTCTACTAGTAAGAAGTCGTCAACTTCCATTTACAAAGTTCCACCCATCCCTTCAATTCTAACGACGAATAATCACACAAGAACTACTGCCGAGTTTAATGCCAATGCCAATTGCAACAGAGGAGAAAGTGGTGGTAGTAGTGGAGTAAGCAGTTCTAGATCCAACAACCGTAATGGGATGTCTAAGTCTCCAGATAACTCAATTAGTTCAAGGCAGCTGCCCCCAAGTCCTTCATTGAAGCTTAAGTCTTCTACCAACATTCTTAATAAAGTTCAGACCTTCCAGCCTAAGAGTTCGATGGTCAAACCAGACTCATTTTCAGATGCTGAAGGCGTTTCATTCATTAAGAAACTTTTGCAAAAGGAAAGCATGGTGGATAGAATTGAAGTTGTGAAACAAAAAGACAGCAACCAGCAGCAGCAACCCTTTGTTCTTAAAAAGAGCCCAAGTGCTGGAAGTACACATAGTAAATATTTTTCCAAGTATTCAAATGGGCAGCCAATCTTCTTTAAAAAGTTTTTTGAGAAGGGTAACAATCGTTCAAATACGGGAGCTGGTAGGCAGGTAGAAGATGAAGAAAGTAAAGTAAACGCCATTGATGAAAATGAAAATCACGAAAAGTTGCGAAAAGATGAAGAAAGTGAGATGAAAAATTCATCTCATTCTCCTGATTCAAATGCTAATATCACAACCACCATCTCCACTAATGCTGGCGTGGGTGGTAGTGGTGTAAGGAACAATGAAGAATCATCCACCAAGACCAACTGCAGTGTTGCTCAAAAGGCGTCTTTCTTCATGAAATTGGAGCATGACCAAAGGTTCAGTAAATGGAGAAAGAATTCCCTGGACGGATCGTCTTCACCTTTCCCCAAGATCAATCCCACTCCAGCAACAATAGTAGTCCCTTCCACAGAGGGTAGCAGATCAAGGTCCCGACAACTTACGCAACCCATTACCACCACTGAAGTTCAACTTGCTGCAGAAAATGCGGAAGTTGTAGTTGCCGATGCTGACACTATAGAAGCCAAACCAAAAACATGTTCAGGTATTGTGTCTTGAATTTGTTTATTTCTTTTTCCACAAAGCTGTGCTTTCACCACCCCTAAAGCCCATTCCGTAAAGATTTGCATCTATGTCTTCCTATAAATCCGTAGGTGCTTATGACACCCTGGGAGCTGCTGGTAACTCGCGTGAGCCGTACAAACTAAGCCTAAAAGACCGAGTACACATGTTTGACAAACTTATTGCTGTTGGAGGAAAACCACCCTGTTATACCCCACTCCCACTCCCATTGTCTGGAGCAAGTAATGTCGTACCGGGTGGATCGAAAACTGGATTTCCTGTGATCCATTCATCTTCTGCAGTTATGCCATCATCAGTGAGCTTACTCATGCCAATAAAAGTACAACCCAACAAAGTTAACACTATTGGATCTAAGAATAGTGCATTCTTTACGAGACGGGGAAGTACCTCGGATATTGAACTCAACCAAAACCCCCCAAAACATACGCAAACTACTTCAAAAAGAAGTTCTAGAACGAGATCCATGTATGTGAAACATGATGAGCTATCGGGTGAGGATGGTGAATTTTCATCAGGGGGACAAGAGGTTGCAGAAATCATTTCAAGGTCTTATGAAAATTCTCCAGTGTAAGTTTACAATGTTATTATGATAATGACGACTACATGAACACTAATAAAATAAAAAATGTTCAGGGCACGTAAAAAGTCTCTAAAAAGTCAAAAGCAGCCTCAAACTACTTTAACCAAAGAGATTTGGCGTAGATCCAAAGTGAATGAGAACAACGCAAACTATTTACCTTCTCCAGCTCAATTTCCCCAACAAACCTACAAAGTCACTACAAAATTATCACAGGCTGTAAGTCTCATTCATGAATTGTGATCAATCGTATAATTGATAGATTATCATCTAAAAACTTCTTGCATTATTATTGCATTATTAAAAACTTCTTGTATTTTCCACAGACCATTGCGGAACATTTGGGCAACAACACGGTCATTAGCAATGAACCAACAAACCTTGTCGACCAGGGACAACGATTCCACTCAAGCAATTCCTGCTCTTCCCCACCAACATCCAATCTTCTTCAAATTTTAACAGTCCTAAATTCATCCAACGATGAGCAGGATGAAAATAACAGAGGAGTTTGTTCCAGACGGATGAGACCACAGTCTGAACAGTTTGGTAACCAGAGAAGTGTGGGACCCACACAGGGGAATATCACTGACAATGGCAGTTCAATCTCCGTGGCAGACAATTTAAATTCATCAAGAGTACCCGTAGCACCACATCAGGTCTACGTTCCTAATCCTGATGACGAGTCATTCCAATTGTTTTTTGGCAAAAGTGTCACCCAGGCTCTGAATTCAGTTTCAATATTGGCTAATGATGCAGGGAGTTGCGAAAGTGGGATTAATTTATCAAGTAGTGAGTCCCAGCAAACTCATTCTCCCAAAGTAGATGCGGAAATGAATCTTGTCCAGAGAGAAAGTGATTTACTCGTAATGAAGAAAAATGTCCCTTTATTGCGGCGAAAATCTAGTGCCAAGTCTAGAAATCCGCTAAAAGCACTTGCTGCACGGATTGATTTCCGTAATCAGTCATATACTGAGCACGGCTGCCCTGATATTAAGTAGAAGTGTGGTGAGCCAGATTGACGCAACACTTCATTATTCGTAATAACAACTATCTACTAGGTACTTTATACATTAAATTGTGGTCTTTATCTTGAAGATGTACTATTCATCAACTCAATGGGGGATTAGATATGCAAGACAATTGCAGAAATGGATGTTAATGGTGGCTGCTAAAGTCCTAGTTAATACAATATAGAATAAGTATAGAACAAGCGCAACGCATTGGTTTTACATACATAAGTGTATTGTTATACTGTTAATTATGCATGTGTTAAATTTTTTAACTACAGTTAAATCATTACAAGTTAATCGATAGTCGATTGAAAACAGTAGTTCATACAAAGATATGCATTATAGTAAATAAAAAATTAAAGTTTGTTATATACAAAAAATGTTGCAGTTCTAATTTGTAGTCGTAGATCGTATATGTAGTTTGATACAACTACCGTGAATCAAATACTCGTCTGATGCAAAAACCTGTTAAAAATAAGCCCAAATGCATAAATGATCATAATAAAAATCAGTTCAAAAGTCATAAACTGACCAAATAAAATTTGATTTATTCCAATCTTTGCTGATAATACCAAAGTAATTCGCAAATTCCGATTAGTCACACTTACAGTAAGTAGAAATAAAAATAAACTGTAGTTTATAATATATTTAGCCGGTTAGAATTAACTGTGCTGACTTTCGCCGGAGAAAGTCAAAAGGGTTCGTCTTTGGATCGACTTGGAAATCCGTTTATCAGATTTTGAAGTTCTCAATCAGCCGTACGACAATTTTCTTTAGTTGGCTTGGTTCAGTATTGGTGATGAATGGATTGTAAAATAAATTACAATCTCCTGATTTTATGGTATTATAATCGTTATTTGTCATACAAAGCACATTTCTTTAGTCTCATTCGCC